>WOXC01006152.1:0-190000 GCA_011680675.1 Gymnobelideus leadbeateri
AACAAACACTGAATTCATATCATCAGACATTTGAGAAATGGAAGTGACTTGGAGGACCCTCTTGTCAAACCCATGTAAAAAAGAATTCCAGCACTTCATCTCTAGCAAGTGATTGTTCCCTCTCTGCTTGAAGACTTCCAAAGGAGAGGGAACACAACACCTCACCACTTATCTCATTTCACCTTTTTATTATTAGGCAGCATTTTTGTTACAGCTCTTATTGTTAGGCAGTTTTTTCTCAACATCAAACCTGAGTTTTCCTGTCTTCTACTGTCAAACATAGCTAGTCTAATAATAATAGCCATCATTTGTATGGTGCTTTAAGGTTTGTGTGACTCATTTGATCTTCATAATAACTCTTTGAGTTAGATTATTTTATAATCTCTATTTTGAACTTTAGGAAACAAGAAGTCAAGGGACTTGCTCAGAGTCACACAACTCTTAAGTGTCTGGAGGTGGAATTTGATACTAGGCCTTGTTAATTCAAAATTAAATTTTATCTTCTGTGCCACTTACCTTTAAGATATCTGAAGAAAATTATCACATCCCTTTTGTCTCTTCTCTTCTCCAGACTAAACATGCCTAGCTCCTGGACTAATCCTTATATGATAGGGATTCCTTCAGAAGGAGGTAAAGGAATTTCATTCACTCAAAAAATCAAATATTTATCAAGTAAAAAGTACTGTTCTATATCCCATGGGAGGTAGAGATTTTAGATACCATTAAGCCCTGCCTTCATTGAGCTCACAAGCACAAAGGAAAATAAGACCTGATAAATAATAATAATAATAAACAGCTATGCTGGAATATTTGATCAAGTTTCAAAACAAGGTCAGCATAAGTTGAGAGGAAGTGATGAGGTATGGGCTTGCGGAGCCCCCTCTAGCTCTCATTGAGTCCTTGAGGTACAGGCTCTGGGAACCTCCCTTGGACTCTTGATAAAATCTTCTCATTTGATGAGGCATTTGCAGGAGGCAATAAGCCTTATGTTGTGGCTGGACCCAGACTTCTAGCCTAGTTACTAACTACTAACAACTAGCCTAGTTACTAGCCTAGCCCTCCATTGTTCATCTACTTCTGGGTCCACCCTTGAACTGGCCTAGCCCACCGTTGTCTGTAGTCTGCAGGTACTTCCCACCCTTAATCACTCATTGACCTCATTAACTCCTTCTGAAGACCCTCCCCAAATTCCTCCCCTAGACCACCCCTAGATTCCTCCCACAATCTTCTGTATATAAGACCCCATTCTGTCTTCCTGTTTGTGAGAGTGCCATAGAAGAGTGAGAGCACCATAGAATGACCTAGCACAGACTTACTCTATCTCTAATGCAAGCAAACTTTTAATAAACTTTACTTTTCTTTGGCTGAGAGAAGACTTGAGTTGAATTGATTCAGCAGGACCCAGAGTGGTGGTATTTTGGGATCTCCAGAGCAACCCTAACCCTCTTTATGGGTAGCCTCTTCAGAAGGGATCCTCATTGATCAGAATGTGAAGGAATGTTTAAGGTAAGAGGATGGTATAGGAGTTAGTTAGAGGATGGTATAGGAGTTTGAAGGATGGGAAAAAATTAGAGGAAAAAAAAAAGGGAAGACTTTTCTGGTCAATGAAATAGCATGATTAAAATTATGATGCTGAGTCAGCCCAGGGTATACTCATGAGGTCCAAAATAGTCCTATTTGGTATAAAATGAATGTAGAGGCATTACATGAGATACCATTAGACATCCAGCACAAAATTGCTACAGGTGATTGTAATGGTAATGGAATTTAAAGATCCCCCTGTAATGAGGTATGGGCTATGGGAGCCTTCTTGAGCTCTCCTTGAATCTTTGAAGTATAGGCTTTGAACTCTGATTAAATATTTCTATTTGATGAGGCATTTGCATGAGGCCATAAGCCTTACATTGTGGCTGGGCTCAAACCTCTTTTACTAGACTTCCCACCCTTGAGCCTATCAAAATATCAATACACCCTTGAACTGGCCTAGCCCACCATTGTCTATAGCCTCCAGGAAGCCTCCCACAACTTCCCACCTTTAATCACTCATTGACCCTCCCTAAATTCCTCCTCTAGACCACTCCTAGATTCCTCCCACAAACTTCTGTATATAAGACCTCATCTTGTCTCTGTGTGTGAAAGTGCCATAGAATGACCTAGCACAGACTTACTCTGTGTCTAATACAAGCAAAATTTTAATAAACTTTACTTTTCTTTGGCTGAGAAGACTTGAGTCGAATTCATTTGGCAGGATCCAGAATGTTGGTATTTTGGTGTCTCCAGAGCAACACTAACCCTCTTTATGGGTAAACTCTTCATTTAAGGGTAAAAGATTTATACTTCAAAGATTCAAAGAGAACTCAAGGGGGCTCCCAGAGCCCATACCTCATCACCTGTATTGGTTTGGTTTTTGGGTTGTGTTGAAACCCAGAGCTTGTGAATCCCATTTGTGAATCTCATTTGTTGAGGTGAGGAGAGAGGGCTGAACTGGGAGGAGCTAGATGGTAGAAGAGGCCCAAAGGGAGAGAAGGCCCAAACAGAGGAGGCCAGAAGAACTTTTGGGAGCAGCATCATGGAAGCAAAGACAGAGAGAGGATTGCTGAGGGCCAGTTGTAGCTGCCCAGGACTTTTGAGAACTGGCTCCAGAGCTGTGGAGGACTGAAGAAGCATGGCTGTGATGCTGGCATTTTGTCTGTCTGTTTTGATGTTTTGCCAGATTCCTTTGCTTTGTCTCCCCAAGAACTGAGATAGCTGAGAACTTGCCTGTGTTAAGATGAAGAAAAGACCTCTCATTGGGTATTAGATGCTGTGTTGATATCTTAACCTTGTTGTAGCTTAAGGGTAGATGGCTCTTTGTGCTTTCCACTGCCCCTTTGGAGAAAGTGCTTGGTGTTAATGGATGGTGATCACAATTCAATTGTGATCCAGGGGTGGGGAACTTTTGACTGTTTTGTGTTCTGTGACTGACCAAAGGAATGTACTTTGTTTATGATTGGAAACTAATCTCCAGAGAGAAGATTTTGTGATTGACTAAATGAATTTACTGCCCGGGGTGGAGTAGTACTTTGAAATTATTGAATTACACTTGGTGAATGCTGTATTTTGATATTCTCTTTTCTGTGAATGTTTTGCCTTAATTTGTCAAGGATTAAATGGATTTTGCTATGCTAGTAATTGGAACCTGAAAATTTCCTTTGCTTGGCTTTACAGTGATGAACACATGGGAGAGAACATCTGAATTTTACTTCATAAAAAATTGCTGGAATTTTGATCAGAGAGACACAAAGAGAACTATGAATAGGACTGACTCATCTGTAAAATGTAAAAGATCTAAAGATCATAGAAAATCTATGCAACTTTTTGCGTGTGTGTGTGTCTGTGTCATTAATTTTCTTAATTAATTATTATCTTTCTCTCTCCCTCTAATAGTCCCATCCAATTATATCCAGATTTCAAGAGGATGGGATCTTCTTTGAGGAACCTTTGAATTAGGATATATTTTCTCTCTATTTGTCCCTGTCTCTCTGTCTCCCTGTATCATAGTTTCTCTATGTCTACCTCTCTATTCTCTCCCTCCTTTCCTGTTCTTCTTCTTCCCACACCTCCCTCTCTCTCTCTCCATTCTCCCCCTCCCTCCTCAAGATAGGGAACTATCCAAGCAGCTTCTGTGTGGTCTGATTTACTTCTGAATTTGAATTAATTCTGTGGCCTCTTCCATGATATAGCACTACATGTGTCCTTGACCCAAGAGGAATCTGGGACAACAGGTGATCCCATGCTTCCCTTATCTCCTCAAGAAAGGATTCCCATTTTGAAGGCAGTTGGAGTTATGTCTCTGACCACACTGGTAAAGATATAGGAAGTACCATGTCCAAAGTGTTGTGACAGAGAATGTTTTGTGAGACAGGGTGACGGTTTTGTTAGATCATGTCAAAACTCCACTAGAAATGACCTGTCATTTCTTTGACCTTGTTACCATTCACATTAAATGTAGTCTAATGTCTACAATGTATTGAGCTACTGAAGGAAATTTCTTTGAAATCAAAGGACCAGAATTGGATTTCTAGCTTTATCCCTTAATAGCTGTATAATGTTTGTTTAGTCACTTACTTTCTCTGAGACTCAGTTTCTCCAACTTGAATAGGCAATAATATGCTTAAAATAACTTCATCCTAGGTTTTTTATATTGTTATAATGAAAGTCATATCTCAATATTAAAATTATGCACATAAATATATATGTACATGTCTGCATACATACAAACATGTATATATGCATATCATGTGTCTGTTTCTGTGTTTCTTTTTTCTTTCCCTGGTACCTCCCCATAGTATGGAATCAACCTTAAGTTTTTCAGTGTAATGCCAACAAAGAACAAGTCCAGAAAGGTCATAGAAAAGTGAAAAGGATTCAAGGAGGGACCCAATATTTTATTAGATGTCTATTTGTCTATTATCCAAGATTCAGTCCCTAGATGAATGTGAAGGATTGTCACTACATGTTTGTTCACAAGGAGATGTGATTTATTTTGATTATAGCCAACCATGAGATTGAAAGAGATGACTGAATTCTGAATCTATAGAGGAAAAGACTGAACTATTTTTGATGTTACTTATACATCAGAAATTGGTCAAGGTCAATGTCTTATTATGTCTCTGTGTAAATTTGTAATTATCTTTTTACTCAGTCAATGGAACAAAATAAGTGCTTAATACATGTATCTACAATGAATAAGTGAATGAATAAATGAACAACAACAAAACAATGAAATCAAGGATATGTATATGGAAATGAATAACTAAATAGCAGTGAGGGAGGCAGTTTATGGAGAGGAATAATTGACAAATAAGCAAACAAAACACCAACAAAAACAAAACGTTGGGATAAGATTAGATATAAAGGAAAGCTTCCTAAGAAAGAGAACTCTACAAACATAGAATAGAATTCCTTGTGATGTAATAGGTTCTGTTTTACTAGACATCTTGAATCAAAGACCAGACAGATGTCTAGCTGCCAGGTATAAACAAATCAAATTGAAATAGAGCCACTATGACTCACCTCAGAATATCTGCTGGTAGCATATTGACTTAGAAAACCACATATTTACACTTACTAGCTGTGTGACCTTGGAAAGTCACTTAACCCCAATTGCCCTGCCTTCCCCCTAAAACGAAAACAAAAACAAAAACAAAAGAAAATCACATATTAATATTATATGTGTTCTATTGTATTTTATCTATTTATATATTTTTTTAAATTTTCCAGTTACATTTTCAAATGGTTTTACTGTACTCATTGCCCATGGACCATATGTTTGTCACTTATATTGCAAAGACTGATACTTATTTAGCTACTGGTTGTAAACATACTCAAAATAATAATAGCTAATGTGTATAAACCAAGGATGTTGGATTTAATTAGCATAAGATAAATACACAATTCACCTGCATATACCATAGCAGATTAATCTGAAGAGCATTGCCTAAGGCCTAAACTCCATCATGATTTGGCCATGGGCATACATTTACTATGTTAAAGGCTAGATCTGTACTTAGCTCTCTCTTACTAGGAAACACACTATATCCACTATGTCCATTATAACACCTCTGCTGGAACATATAATACTTTTAACTTGCCCAAGAACTATATTTATTTTCTAATTTTCTGCAGTTGTTTGGAGACTTGAGTCTTTTATAAAAGAAGTAAACTAACTATTAAAGCTTAACCCCTAAGTTAGGTATTATTATCCCTATTTTACAGATGAGGAAACTGTGGTGGAGGGAGGTTAAGTGACTTTTCTAGGGTCACCTAGCTATTAATTGTCCAAGGCAGGATGGAAACTCATGTCTTCCTTACTCCAAATCCAGTGTTCTAACCACTGAACCACCTTACTTTCTCACAACTTTAGATTTGAAACTGTGTCCCTTAAATATTTTGTAAATACTATGTAAGTATGAAAAAAGATTGGTCAGGGAAAGTCAGCAGAGGATAGACCCTGATTGAGTTCCTCAATCCACTTGATGAAATTGAGAAACATCCTGTTTTGATTAGCCCAATTTTCAGAATATAAAACATTGGCTACAAAGGTGATGAAGTATAAGGGCATGCCTCATTCAAACTTTGATTGTCCACATGTGTAGATGGTTGGTGGTAGGTAGGAGGGAAGTAATAACCCTCTGTTAAGCACTTTCTATGAGCCAGGCCCTGTACTAAGTCCTCAGGATACAGATATAAATTTTAAAAAGTCCTCAAAAATCTTTAATAATTATAGACATCACAGGGGAGGGGAGGGGTAAGGAATAACGAGTTTTCATACAAATGTATGGTAATAAAGTCTTTAGAGTCATAAACCCAACCAGACCTGAGAAAAACGATGGTTGGTAATAGCATATTCCTAATATACAGGCCATAAAAGAACTGATCAATGGAAGACAGGCTTCTGCATGCTGAAAGAATATTGCAAAGCCAGAAGGTAACAGGGGCTAAGGAAGTTCCAGAGGAAAGAGTAACTGAATCATGGTGGTAAAGTTCTTGCAGTCATAAGCACAGTCAGAGTGACATCAGATTAATTTTTAGATGCTGAATGACCATTTTTTCAGTCAAAAGGGAAGAAATGGTAGGTGCCAACATCGATTTGATTATATACACATATGTATATAATTATATAATATATTTTTCAAAACAAAGCACAGTGAATCACAAATATTAAAAAAAAACAGACCAATAAAAATACATTTAGCTAAAAAACAGATATCATGGAAGAGGATAACATCAGATCTCCTGATTCCTAATAAGTTTAATTTGTCCCTTCAATAATTCTGCCTCCCCACCCATCTATCCCACCATTCATTCCCTATGCTCTGAGTAAGTTTGATAGTAGGAACCTAGCAGTTAATCAAGTATAATTTTCAGAGTAATTAAGATTCAGATGCCAGCATAAGAAGTTGTCTTTTTTTTTTAACGTTTTTTCTGGTGAGTTTGGGAAAAGGCTCTTACTCAGAAAAAATAATTCTTCTCCAATAGAACCATCTTTGCTCAATTAAGAGTCACCTGTCAATCAGAGAAATGCTGGTGTTTCTTTTACCATGGTGTGGGCATTTCAGTTTCCTTGGGAGCTACTCCTCAATTAATGGTATTAAATTGCTAGTTTCTGACTCATGGTGTTTCCTATTAACTCTTCCCTGTTGTGTTTGCTCATCTAATTATCTCATTCTGCCTCCTATGTTCCAGTTTTTAATCGGTTTCCTTTTCAGAGCTAACAGGATAACCAATAGGTGTTGGCAGCAGAAGAGGTGCACTTTAAATCACATAATAGTAGAGCAGAAAGGGATCTTAAGACTTTGAAATATGCTGTGTTAGAGATGGAAAACACCCTGATAACCACCTACATCACGGGTATGGAATAGTGGAAAACATTAGATAAAAGTTAGAACTAGGAAGTGGTAACTGAGGCTTTGGGGGGAAGAGAGAGAGACAGACAGAGAGAGAGAGAGAGAGAGAGAGAGAGACAGAGAGACAGAGAGACAGAGAGACAGAGAGACGAAGAAGAAGAAGAAGAAGAAGAAGAAGAAGAAGAAGAAGAAGAAGAAGAAGAAGAAGAAGAAGAAGAAGAAGAAGAAGAAGAAGAAGAAGGAAAAGAGAGAGAGAACGGGGATGGGGGGAGGCGGAGAGGGAGAAGGGAGGGGAGAGGGAGGGAGAGAGGGAGAGGGAGAGAAGGAACAGGCACTTGTAATGGTTCATGTATTTCCTTCCTCAAGGAAGTACCAACCTGATTAAACAGCCCTTGCTCCCTTTCTTGACCCCTGAATAATGCTTGCTGGAATTCTGTAGAACTAATACTCCTCTCATAAGCCCCACCTTCTCATCAGGCAAATTGTTCTTCTAAGGCCACCTGCTTTAGGGATTCAAATGCAAAGTGCCCAATATCAATGGCAAGGAAAACATTGCCAGTATTAAGGTCCTCTCCACATCTTAGCCAATACAGTTTAAGGACACAGTTTCTGTCTCACTTTTCTTTTAGGCTCCCTAACATTGAGCGTAGTGCCTGGCGCAGAGTAAATAGTCTAAACAGTGTTGATGATTCCAATAAGTTAATGTTTCCTAATAAACAATCATCCCCAACCCCACCTTCTCCACTCTAATTAAAAAGGGGGTCTCCATGTCACAGCCAGCATCTTCAGAGGGCCCTTCAGATCATTGTAGGTAGACCCTTGGAGTCCATTTGCAATGGGTAGAAATTGCTACCACCTGCTCATCTCATTCCTTGGATTCAAAACGACATTTTCTTTATGGAAACACACACAGAACAACATCAACAGCAGCAATAACAACTTTCCCCCAAGATGTTATTTTTTTAAGTTTATTTAATTTTTAATTTATTATATAAAATAAGCATTTTCATAACATAGTATAACAAGAAAGATGATTGCACATGAAACTGAATTTCCCTCATGTAATCTTAACAAACCCCTTTTAGTCAAGCACTAGATCTTTCCTTTCTATTATGTTCTCTAGAGCCCTCATCTATAACTAATTTGATGTTGCCTAATCATAGATCTCTTTCTGTCATGTTGTCTCAACCTCACTAGGTTTCTCCTAAAGATACCATATCTCTGAGGTTGACTATTGCTGATCTCATCTCTGTCTCCCACATAACTCTCATATACTTGGCCAATAGGAACATCTGAATAGGGACTTAAGTGATTACTTCACCCCCCCCCCCTCCTTTACAGATCAGGTCAGAGAGATGAAGAGCGTTGTCAAAGTTTTCATATTAAATTTCTGAGTCATGTAGGAGGAAGGACTCAAATTTTGATCTTATCAGTTCAATGCATTTTTCTTCTGTGTTCTACTGTCTCCCTTGAGCATTATTTTTAGATTAATTATTCCTCTTCATGTTGACTTTACCATATATTCAACATTTACCAGAGATTTTTTTTTCTTTTTAAACAGTTTTGAGACAATCAGATTTTAGTGACTTGCCCAAGGTAGTAAGTGTCACCTAGATCCCCCATTACAGAAAAAAAAATAAAGTTAAAACTTAATGAGATAGAAAGCCCATCTTACATTGATAAAGAAAAGCTTATTTTTTTCAAACAACTTCCTTCACTACATGAAAATGAAGATTCCAAATCCATAAGAAATCACATCTGATATTCTTAATGAGTTTTACTATTAAGTCCCCCTACTAATGGGTAGCTAGGTTGTGCAGTGGAAAAAGTGCTGTAACAGAAGTCAGGAAGACTCATCTTCCTATTTTGACCCTGGGCAATTCACTTAATCCTGTATGCTTCAATTTACTCATCAGTAAAATGAAGTGGAGAAGGAAACCACAAATCACTGTAGTACCTTGTAATGGTAATGAAATTTAAAGATCCCTTTGTATTGGAAAGCTAAGAGGTACTGAGCACCTAGTTCAAATTAAGCCTCTGTTAAAGATAGGGAAGGTATTAATTCCTGTTGCTGATGTAACAGGAAGGGGCTGAAAAGGGAAGAGCAATACTGTATATAAGGAAAAGCCTCAGAGAGGGAGAGTCAGAACTCCTTGGGATAAGCTTTATGGAGGCAGAAGCAGATGCTGCTGAGGAGGCTAAAGAGGAATGGCCCAGGCTGTAGAGAATGATTTTAATTTTGGGAACCTGGGTGAAGTGATTTTGATTCTGGGAACCAGCTGGAGCTTCTGCTGGGAAGCTACCAGCTTCTCCTGGGAGCTGCCAAAGACTGAGGAAGCATGACTATGATACTGGTACTTTGAGTGAATCTGTTTGTGGCTTTGTTAAGCCTTTACTTCCCAGGAACAGAGACTATGAAGGATTTAAGGTGGACTGGACACTGTGAGCTTCAGAATGGAACAGAAACAGCACAGAAAGCTAGACAAGGAACTGGGAACCATATTCCTTTGAACCCAGGTGACACTTTGGTGAATCCAGGTAGAAGCTGGGACTATGGAAGGGGATCCAAGGAATCTAAGAGACTATCCTAAGTCAAGCTGGAATGAAGACTTTACTTGGATACTATGTACTGAGTGAGAAGATTGTAACTTATTCATTATTGAGGGGTGGATGGCCTGTGTATTTTACACTACCCCTTAAGAGAATGCAGAATAGTGACTGACTTTGTCACTTAGTGTGCCCCATGAGTGGAGAACTTTGACTATTGTATTTTACAAGCCTCCTTAAGGATGATTGAAAGATTGAGTTGATTGAATGATTGAGTTAATAAATGATTGATTGACTAAATGATTATACTTTGCTCAAAACTGTGTGACCACTGTGGTGAAAACCATGTGGCCATTTGCTGTGATAAGTTGTTGTGAATTCTGTATTTTGATCATCGGTGATAAGTTGTAACATTGTGAATTCTGTACCTTGATTTACTGTGAATGTTTTGCTCTGATTTGTTATTGAACAGAGTGTTCACTATAGTATGTAATTAGAACTTTAAAAGCTGTTCATAGTAGCATTCCTCTGGAAAACTGCTCATGCTTGGCTTTATATACCTTTGCCAAGAAAAACCCAAATAAGATCACAAAGAGTCATACACAACTGGAAAATGTCTGAACAACAACTGATTAGTTCACCAGGCCAAAACCTGGGTCCCTTAGAAAACTTTATAAGTCACTTCATAACATAGGGAACTTTAGAGTAACAGGGCAGAATATGGACCATTTTTTGCAGGGTGCTTATATTTATAAGGTATCAATAGGATCACTCCATAAAACACTTCCTTCCCTAACTATGACCTACTAAAGCACAACACATGTGAGCATTCACCACTCTACTGCACCATGCCCAAGAGAGAAAAATTTATTTATGGTGATTCAAATTGGTGATTTCAATATGGTGATTTCAAAACTGTTGATTTTTCTCTTCTTTGAATTCCAGCAGCAATTTCCAGACTATAGAACTTACCTGACAACTGTTTACCTATTGCCTTGTGTTGTTCAGTTCTATCATTGAGCTTTTTGTTTTATGTAGAAATTGAGATTCAAATTATTTGCCCCTGTTTTATAAGCAAAGGCTAAAAGTGAAATGACTTACCCAATTTGACAGTGACTTGGATTATCCAAAAAGATTCCTATTCTGCCAATTCTGTTTCCACATCAAGAGTATAAGTTCCTCGAGGTTTAGCACCATACTTTCGTGTCCTCCACACCATCACACATAAAGGCTTACCTTTAACATAATTAATGATAATAAAGTAATGTTTTTTGCAATGCTTTCAAATTTACAAAGCACTTTCCAAGTAAAATCTTGGAAGGTAGGTTGATTAAGTGTTATAATCTCCATTTTGCAGATCAAGTACCTTAGATCAAATACCTTAGATAGCTCAAAATTACTTTCCCATGGTATCATAGCTAGTGCCAGAACAATGCTTCTGATCTAGATCTTCAAACTCTAAATATAGTGTTGTTTCCAATATATCGTATACTGTTTCCATGAAATATTTAAAATTAACCAAAATTTTCAAAATTTATACATTTGTATAGAGTTTATAAAGTGAAACTCTCACAAAAATTTGATGAGGTAATTGTAGCAAGTATTACTTTATCTGTTTTATGCTTTGTGAAATGTGTCATAAATCACAGAATCTCAAGAATTAAGATGATTCGAATATTATCTAAACTAATCAATAGTTTAAACAGTAATTCTCTTTATAATTCCTCTCCCAACCCACAGATGTTTAAGTATTTTGTTTGAAAGACTTCCATTGACTGAAAACTCACTAACTCAGTGGCAGCCTATTCTTTGGGCATCTCTCAATTTTGGGAACTCTTTCCTTCTGTTTATAGACAATCTGTCTTTCTGCAACTTCCACACATTTTTACATTTCTTTATTGACAATGGAAGTAACTCAGTGGATAAAGGATTATGTCTGCAACCAAGAAGACCTATTTTCATGTCATACTCCATATATTCATGAGATATGCGCCCCTATTAATTCACTTAATGTCTGTCTGCCTTATTTGTAAAATTAAGATAAAACTAGCACCTATTAACAACTTTGATGTAGTGAGAATAAAATCAGATATCTGTAAAGCTCTCTATAAACCTTGAAGGGTGGTATAAATGGTAGTTATTATTATTCCACCCACTTAAAAATAATTACTTGTCAGGTAGGAATACTTGTTGATTAAGTAATTTAATAAGAGCAAAATGTGAACATAACCTGTCTACCCCTTTAAATCAATTATATCTTTGTGTGAAAAACTGGATCACACTGTAAATAACTTGTATAAAAAGAAAGAACTATCTTTGAAAAAGTTAGAAATTCTGAAGATACAGGAGCAAAGATGAAGGAGAAGGTATAATACAGAGATGAACCAAAAACTAGCAATTGTGGGGCATCCAATGAAAGGAGAAAAAAAAAAGGTAGGATTGACCTGTGGCAGAGAATGAAGATATCATGGATGGCCTTAGGCATGACAGGAATGTCAACGTTCAAGTTCATAACACTACTCTGTACATCTGCTAGAGGACTGAGAGAGGCACAAATTACCCAAATTCCCCTCCCCATGACTGTTTGGCCATAACATTACCAAACTGTTTCAAGTAAACTCAAATTTGTCTCACTCCTAAAGAGGAAAACTATAAAGATCAATATCTGCTTAAATTTAGAAATTGCTTAACTCTGAGTTTGGAAATATATATATATATATATATATATATATATATATATATATATATATATATATATATATATTTTTAAAGCAATTGGGGTTAAGTAACTTGCTCAAGGTTACACGGCCAGTCATTATTTATGTATGGGTGCTGATTTTCTGAGGCCGGATCTGATCTCAGGTCATCCCAACTCCGAGGCCCGCGCTCTTACTCACTGCGCCACCTAGTCGCCCCAAGTTTGGAAATATTTTGATAAAAATCATACTCTTTTGCCTAAAACAAAGTACCTAAATCCATGGATTAGGATGGATGGGGACAACTGTATTGTCCTTAGCATAAAAAAAAAAAATCCATCTACATTTAAAATTAGCTATTTATCCTAACATGTTATTACCTTATTAGTTCTGCCTTCTAGGATAAAGTTTCATCTTCCTCCTTTACATACCTTCAAATATTTGAAGGCAGATTTTATAAATTCAATTATCTTCTCTTTTTTAAGTTAAATACCCTCATCCCTTTCAAAAGATTCTCAGGTGATTTGATCTTTACTCCTTATACTATCATCATTATCTTACTACTTAGTACAGTGCCTAACACTTAGGTACTTAATAAATCTTTTGTCAACTGACTAACTGATAGACCTTTCTCTGGAAATTATTTAGCTGTTTGCTTTTTTTAAATTAAAATATAATTCTCTGAACTCACTGCTAGGTGGTGTATATAATGCCAGTGTTGGAGTCAGGAAGATTCATTTTCCAGAGTTTGAATCTGGCATCAGATATTAGCTATATTACTCTGAGCAAGTCACTTAACCCTGTTTGCCTCAGTTTCATCATTTGTCAAATGAGCTAGAGAAGTAAATGGTAAATCACTCCAGGACATTTGCAAAAAATTAAGAAAGAAAAACAAACAAAAAAAATACTTAAAAAAAAAATAAATTGGGTCACAAAGAACCCCAGGGTGGCAGATGTGGTGGTATAGCAACAGTAGCAGCAGCAACTGCTCCTGGAGCTCCAGGCCCATAGATGATGCAGGGATCAAGCAGCTGATCAGAGGGCAATTACAGAGATCTCTTTGCTGGATCTGAGGTGGGATTATCTTGCTTCACTTTGCTTGGATCTGGGTCAAAGTCTTGGGTGCTGGTCCTGGGTTGAGGAGGAGCTCTGGAGTGGCAGAGCTTGTGGTAACTGTGAAGAGGCAATCTTCTTCAGAGTTCCAAGGCAAAAAAAAAGAGCTTGTATTCACTCACAGACCAGAGCACAGGATAGGAGAGACATAAACACCTCTATTTTGATCATACCACATTAGAAAAACTGAAAATTTACAGGTGTCTAGAAGTAGCTGTGACAAAAGCTGCACAAAATCCCTGAAAATTGGGACAGAACACTCTACACACTGAAAGCAGAGTCCTACCTTGACAAAGAGGTCAAAAGTCAAGTAATTGGCTGGGAATATGAGATAACAGCATTAAAAAATCACATTACAGAATCTTACTTTGGTCACAAAGAAGATCTAGATAAACCAGAAGACAGCAAAACCAAAGCTCATACACCCAAAGCCTCCAAGAAAAATATGAATTGGTCGCAGGCCATGGAGGAGTTCAAAACAAATTTTGAAAATGAAATAAGAGAAATATGGGAGAAAATGGGAAGAGAAATGAGAGTGATACAAGAAAACTTTGAAAAATGAGTCAATAGCTTGTTAAAGGAGACCTAAAAAATACTGAAGAAAATAAAATACATCAAAATGTGTGTGTATATGAGAGAGACAGAGAGAGATTTTTAACCTTATTTTTAATCTGAGTTTTATTTATAATCATCTTGTAAAATTTAAAATCCTAAATATTAGGTTGCCTGATAATGCTATAATTATGCTGGATTTAATTATCAGCATACACATTGTATGCTCAACATAGATTGTAAGTTAACTAAAAGAAAGATCTTTTTTTTTTTAAAGCTGGTTGGTAGTATTTTTATTGTGTTTTCATAGTCCTACCCTGAACCTAGCATATTTTCTTGGACAAAATAGGTCTTTCAAAATTTTTGCCAAAATATATGGAATTCTTTATTTATGCCATTTGCACTTTTTAATCCAAATTACTTGGTTTGCTCATCATTTTTTCCCTGTCAAGATTTCTTGAATTCTACTATTCTATTATATGTCTTAGCTGTCTCTCAAACTTTTGTGCCCTTTATTTACATGATTGCTAAAATTCTGGAAGAATAGTAAGCCTAAGCCAAGTTTCTTTGGTACCTTTGAACGCTGCCTTCCACACAGGCACTAATTCCTTTAGCACCACATTATTGGTCTCATCATTGGACAAAATCTTAATATGATCCAGCTTACAACTCTTCATTTTGAGGACAGGAACTCATTGCCTTTTCTCTGTATTCTCATCACTTAGGTACTATGGTTCCTACCTCATAAAAGTCATGAGCAAACTCTTACCAATGTACATTAGCACCTTTTGTTAAATTTTCAGTCTTACAGGTTTGCAAAGAGCACTAAAAGGCTGAGTGACTTATCCTAGGTCACAAGATCAGTGTTTGACAGAGGTGATACTTCAACTGAGATTTTAACAGAATCCCAGGTAGCTCCCTCTTTCTACTACTTCATGCACTCTCTAAGAGCTAAATAATGTCTATGCTTTTGTTTTTTTACAATGAGTCACAAAAGTTTCTGTAAATGTATTCCTGAAATCTGCATATTTGAATATATATTATACTCTTGATTTATGAATATCAGTTAACTATCCATGTTAGTTAAAAGTAAAGATGTTAGTCACGAATGACTTTTTTAATGAACCCAAAATGATGGTTCCATACCCAATATTGGAGCTACCATTATAATTCACATCCAGATGTATTATTTCAGTGCTGCCTCCACTATATCACATGGGCTCAAGAAACAAAAAGATGGTCAAATCTGAGTTTAGTGTATAATGTATATACCAGATAGTAAGCACATTTTCTCTAATGTATTTTAAAATCTGAAAAATAGATTTAACCATAAAATGCATATAATAAAAATGAGCTTTAACACTTGAATATATAAATCACTTTAAAATTTAGTAGTGAATGAGAAGTTTGTGTAAATTAGAAAATAAAATGAAGCTATAAAAGAAATAGCCTGTGGGAATATATTTTTTTCCCTAAGCAAACTTTTCCACCCACTCTATCCTTCAAATAAACATTCTCAAACACAAATGGCAAATAATCTTAAATTCTTTGTTCATGAAAATTTCATTTGCAAGCATTTTTTCAAACTTTTTCCCTTTTGATTTTGAGTAACATTGAAGTAATATAGTGATTCAGTGTGGGAAATGGGAAGAAATGGGAGGACTTAGAGTAATTTTAAAATTTCAACATATAAAACACAACCTTGTTTAATCAGATCTGTTCTACCACTGAAGTTTCATAGATCCAATAATATAAACAGATGTATTTAATTATGAATGATACTTGTTTCTGTTACCATAAAGCTTACTTTAAAAAATAAATTCTGACATTAATGGGAAGTCACATTTGGGGCCACTATGAGGGGATAAGAGAATAGAAGTGGAGTGCATATGTGCCTCGTCTACAGAAAGTCTCTTTATAGTTCTCACTAATTTCATTATTTTCCATCCCTATCCTATCCTAAACACAGATTCCAAAGCATACTTCTTAATATCAACTGTCTCACCATATCAATCACCTGCTCAAGAGTCTTAAGTGGCTCCATATTATCCCATAAAAATATATAATTGTGCCACTCTGCCATTTTAAACATTTCACAATTTGACTCAAACATACCTTTTCATCTAATTTCATATTATTTCTCTAAATGCACTCTATGTTTTCATTAAATGTTCTCTTGAATCCCCAAACATCACATTCTACCTGCCTATATCCCTCCAAACAGACTATTTATTGCACTCCTCTCCATCACCAGCTCTTAGATTTCCTAGATTCCTTCAAGAGTTAGCTTAGATGAAATCTCTTATGAGAAACCTTTACTTATTTTTTCTGACACTCTTCTTTTTCCTAAAATCATTTTATACATTGTTAAAACTGTATAGATTATATCTACCCAGTAAAATGTAGCCTCCTTGGGGGTTGATTAGATTACCTCTTTTAATTTATCATTGTATATGCTATGAATTCAGTGCTTAGGGAAAAATTAACTCAACTAAATTGAACTCTATTTTACACTCATATATATTCACATAAGGTCTTGATGAAGAAAAGGAAAGATGAAATGTCTTTATATAAAAGACAATGGTGAAGATGGAGCCAAGATGGCAGGGTAAAAGCAGAAACTTGCTTGAGTTCCCACTCCAACCACTACTTCCAATACCTGCAAAAAGTGACTCTAAAGAATTTTTAGAGCTACACAAATCACAAAGTGACAAATCTCCCTCTGAAGGCAGCCTGGGAGGCTGATAAAGTATATTCTTTGGCACCAAGACGGGAGCTGAGCTCAGCACCACGTGAAACATGCTGGCCCAAACTCACAGCCCAGACCAGCCAGGACAGACTTCAGGAGAGTGAATCACCAGCAGCTGTTGTGGGTTCCAGACTTCTCAACCCATAAATGACAAAGAGAAAGCCAAAGGTCAATAGGGAACTCAGTTGGAACTGGGTGAGAGAAGAGTGTGTTCTGGCAGTGCCATGGAGGATGCCACTCCCCTGTGGCTGCCTCTGCAGCTCCTGGGCTGCAGATCATAGGGGGAACAAATGACCATTCAGAGGGTAATCACTTTTGCTTTGACCTGCTTGGATCTGGGTCACAGTCTTGGGTGGCAGTCCTGTGGTAAGGAATGCTAGCATGCCAGAGCTTGTGGTGGCTATAAAGAGGTCCCCCTCCTCATAACTATGACAGAAGCTCTGACAACAAAACCACAGAAATTTGGGGAACAGCTCTCCCCACTCTGAAAGCAAAGAGCTTAAAAGTTAAGTCATTAGCTGACAAGATGAGCAAACAGAAGAAACACAATCAGATCATAGAATCTTTTTTGGGGGACACATGGAGGCCCTAGGCAACACAGAAAAAGTTTAAAAAGTCAAAAATTTATAAAATACATGTATAGTATAATATAATATCAACCCAAATGTTAAAATAAATATCCCATAAAATAAAAATTAAAAGAAAACCACTCAAGACTTCTTCAGTATGAAGGGAGGGTCAAAATATTCATGCAGATTTTCTAGATCATGGGAGGAGTTGTAATGGAAATGCAGATTTAAAGATCTTCCTTGCCCCTAGCTTAAGTGCACCTGGAGCCTGTGGTGGGAGGCTTGTTTTTCAGGAAAGCCCACACCTTGATACTTTGTGATTGGGCAGTGGGTCAAGGAGGTTGTTACATTCTCTGAGCCAAGAGAAGGCTATATAAGCCCTGGGGAGAGGCTTTGCTTTGGGGCTCACTTTGAGAAGTGTTGTGTGATTTGACCAGATGAGACTCTGGGAAGCCGTTGTTGAGAGCCCCCCGGCTTTGAAAACCCAGATGTTGATGCTTCCCTCTCTGGTAACTGTGATTTGGTATTGATATAATGGTTGGACAGTTTGGAAGCCTGTCTGTTTGATCTGTAAGTTCTGTAACTCTGAAGTTTGGGGTGCTGACCTTTTTCCCCTGAACTAGGTAATGTATGTTTGTTTGATTAAAGTAAGCTTGTTAACCCATTTTGAGTTGCTTTCCTTTTGAAAAGCAGATCTAAGAACCTGTGTTGGCAGTCACCCTGGGGATATTGGGGTGCTTGCCGCTACAAAATGGCGACGAGGGATGGGATCTGCTGAGTAAAAGGAAAGAATGGGGGCTGGGATAATTCTTTGTTTCCCAGTTGTGGTAGCTGTGATTCTGTGGAGCCACGGAGCAGGAGAGAACGGCCTGCATGCTGACTTCACTGAGCTGAGAACAGGAATGGTGAGCTGCCTGCATGGAGATCTGTGGAGAAGCCTGGAGCTGCTGCCTTCTGCTGGAGGAGAAGGAACCCAGGAGTTTGGAGTTCAGCAACAGGACAAGATAAGGACTGTGAGGCAAAGCAAGGGCACTGAATGTGTTTCCTTGCTGCATCCCACAGTTTGGGACCCAGGGGGAGGATGGACTTGTGACTATGGTGGGTGGGGTGAAGTGCCATGGACCCCAAGGACCCCACATTGGTTTTGTTGCCCAGCTCCCTCTCGGGATTTGGAAGCAGGGGCTGGAGCAGTGTTTCGGGAAGGACACCCCCTCCTCCCAAGAGAACTTTATGTGATAATGCTTTGTATTTTGTGAATTGATGTGAAAATGCAATATTTTGTGTTTAAGGCCCAGTGGCCACTTTGGTAACTTTAGATGTACCTTGAAAATATGACTTAAGGGATGGTTAGTGATAATTGAAATGTAAATTGTCTATGCTATGGGCATACTTAGTAAGACTTTACTGAATAAGTGACTAATTGTACTTTGAGATATTGTTACAGATAAGAGACTAATTGAGTTAATCAAGACTTTGCCCCATGAGTGGAAGACTTGTACTTTGAAAACTGATGTAACTGATTGAGTTAACTTAAGAGTGACTATTTTTTGATTTTACGGATAAGTGACTGAGTTAACATTTGCCCCATGAGTGGAAGACTTGGACTATTGTATTTTGAGATTATATTGTGATTTTCTTATGTACCTGGAAAATGTGACCTAAGAGATGTTTAGTGCTAATTAAAATGTAAATTGTGTATGCTATGGGCATGAAAGATCTTGGGGCAGAATGTAATGGAAATGCAAATTTAAAGATCTTCCCTGCCCCTAGCTTAAGTGCACCTGGAGCCTGTGGTGGGAGGCTTGTTTTTCAGGAAAGCCCACACCTTGATACTTTGTGATTGGGCAGTGGGTCAAGGAGGTTGTTACATTCTCTGAGCCAAGAGAAGGCTATATAAGCCCTGGGGAGAGGCTTTGCTTTGGGGCTCACTTTGAGAAGTGTTGTGTGATTTGACCAGATGAGACTCTGGGAAGCAGTTGTTGAGAGCCCCCCGGCTTTGAAAACCCAGATGTTGATACTTCCCTCTCTGGTAACTGTGATTTGGTATTGATATAATGGTTGGACAGTTTGGAAGCCTGTCTGTTTGATCTGTAAGTTCTGTAACTCTGAAGTTTGGGGTGCTGACCTTTTCCCCCTGAACTAGGTAATGTATGTTTGTTTGATTAAAGTAAGCTTGTTAACCCATTTGGAGTTGCTTTCCTTTTGAAAAGCAGATCTAAGAACCTGTGTTGGCAGTCACCCTGGGGATATTGGGGTGCTTGCCGCTACAGGAGTGTACCTCTAAGCCCCATAATTTGGAAAGGATAATGGTACTTACTACCTTGTGAACCTAGGCAAGTCATTTAACTGTTTACCGCAGTTTCCTCATCTGTAAAATGAGTTGGAGTAGGAAATGGCAAACCTCTCCAATGTTTTTTTTTTTTTTTCAAAAAAACACCAGATAGGGTCACAAAGAGTCAAATATGACTAAAATGACTGAACAATGACAATAATAAAATCTACTATGGAGAAGTCTTCATTGTCAAACACATATAGCCAAGTTGATGAGTGCCACATAGACAATGCATGGCGTGTCATGGCAGCATTGATTCAATTAATTCTCTTTAGTAAGTATTAATTAAGCAGTTCAGAGAAACTACCATATTACAGGAGCTATTGAAGACCAAAGAGATAAAGAATAAAAATATCTTTTGCTCTTAAAGAAAAGTGTATATTCTTGGCTTGTGTGTGGGTGATGGGAGCAGTGGGATGAATACAAGATCTACCTATCATTTCTATACCAAGAACCAAGGGAAAACACAAAAACTAAGTTTTCTAGTGACAGTTGGTTCCAGATTCTATTTCCCTCCCTCTGGTGCTGTAGAATTAAAGAAATTAGGAGTAAAAGGGACTTCAGAGGTCATTCTAGTACAAACTCTTCATCAATAATCTGAAGCTCAAATAGGAGTGTGATGACAGGCTCAAATTCACATAGGTGAAATTGAAAAAAATGAAAAAAGAGCAAAGGTTCAAATATTTGCGTTCGTCTTCAAATCCATTTCTTAGAATGTTTTTTCCTGGAATCGATATTATAATTCCATTTTCTTCTAAGGGACCATTATTTTCTTATTTAGTTACTAGGCAACTGTGTGACTCTAATCTTATCTGTAAAATGCTAAAATCCTAATCTGTAAAATGAGGTGGCTGAACTAGACAAACTTAAGGTTCTTTCTGGATAAAATACTATGATTCCATTTAATGAATATTCTGTTAATTCTCCTTTATTCCTTAACTCTTCTACTGAAATCAGTGATCTTGTTTTTTTTTATAAATATATTTATTTTTTCCTTTGTTAGATGTTTGATCCCACAGTTTTGCTCCTACTGTTAGAGACTATTTATGTCTTCTCTTTCCACTGACTCCTACATGGCCCAGGAGGACAACATGCTCTCACTAAACTCATTATTGTCTACTCAATTTGCTCATATTATTTATTGCAGTCTTCACTCTCCTCAGCAGGAGGGACTATGATGTATCCCACTAGGCAGTATGTCTGGTTTCTTGACTGCAAAAAAATCACATTGTTATAAGTCGTCATCATCGTCATCATCAGTTTGCAAACTTAGAGGCTGAATTAGTAATTTATTCCAAATTTCTCAAGTCTCTTCTATCTACATTATGTAGCCCATATAGGAATTCTTATATTAAATATGGGCATTAATAGATAAAAAAGTAGGATGATCATAGGGCAATATATGTAGCACTGTTGACAATTTTCTGAGCCTGGAATCAGGAAAATCTGTCTTCCTGAGTTCACATCTGGCCTCAGATATTTACTATTTGTGTGACCCTGGGCAAGTCATTTAACCCTGTTTATCTTATCCTCTCCATATGAAAAATGGACTAAAGTAGGAAATGACAAACCACTTCAGAATCTTTGCCAAGAATACACCAAAAGATGCCAGACACAATGGAAATGATTGAACAACATAAAAGAGAATTCTAGAATCTCAAAATTGAAATGGACTTCAGAGATCTTCAGAGGCAGTTTAATGGCACAGCAGATGAAAGATTGAGCCTGAAGTCAAGAAGAGGAAGATGAGTTCAAATTTGCCCTCAAACATTTACTAGCTTTGTGACCCTGTACAATCATTTACCCTCTATTTGTCTTAGTTTCCTCAACTATTAAACAGTGATTTCCCAGGATTGTTGGAGGATCAAATGAGATAGTTACAAGGCATTTTGAATAGTTCTATGGAACAGAGTAAGTGTAAGGTTATTTTCATTAATTTTAGGCCACCCTGTACTTGAATTAAAAACTATATTGTAGATATCTTCAGAAAGTTATTAATTAGCTTTGTAGACTCACTGAATACAGCTCAAATTTTTGATAGAAAGCATTTATACATTGGGGATTTTCAAACACTATAAAGCCAGATGATATATTGTTTTGTATATTGCCAGGCTTAAGAAATAGTTGAAAAAATTAATAATGAAGATTAAATATAAAAATGTGTCATATATATGTTTTTTTTTTTTTTTTCGGAGAGCCAGGTATTAAATATTTAATAGCCTACCCATATCACTTAAAACCTAAATCTGGAGAAATACATATCTAATGATAAAGTATTTTTTAAAGAATGTATTATGTTCTACTTACTGGACCAAGTTCTAAGAATACAAAAGCAAGCAAATAAGACAGTATCTGCCCTCAAGGAGCTTATATTCAAAATGGATGTTGTTGTTTTTCATTCATTGCATAATGCCCAACTTCATCATCCCATGGACCATAGCATATTGGAAATTCTGAAATGGTAATGGGGATTTGAAGATCTTCCCTGCCCATTGTAATGGCAAGGAAACAAGTACTTAGCCCCTTGTTTCAGTTGAGCCTTTGAATACAAAAAGTCTTTATTAAGAAACAGAACTTGAGGGGTGGCTAGGTGGTGCAGTGAATAGAGCACTGGCCCTGGAATCAGAAGGACCTGAGTTCGGAGCTGGCCTCTGACACTTAATCCACACAAACAAAAACCTAGCCGTGTAACCTTGAGCAAGTTACTTAACCCCAATTGCCCTAAAGGGGCGGTTAGGTGGCGCAGTGAGTAAGAGCGCCAGCCTCAGAGTTGGGATGACTCGAGATCAGATCCGGCCTCAGAAAATGAGCACCCACGCATAAATAATGACTAGCCGTGTAACCTTGAGCAAGTTACTTAACCCCAATTGCTTTAAAAAAAAAAAGAAAGAAAGAAAGAAAGAAACAGAACTTGTGAAAGCCACAGTGGGAGGAACTTGCTGATGTAACAGGAAGTGGCAGAACAGGGAGGACCTAATGACCAGAATTAAAAGCATAGCACAATCTGAGAGACAGTCAGAACTGTTGGGAGCAGGCAGCATGGAGCCTGAGCAGCTGATGTGAGTGAAAGAGTAGAATTCTTGCTTAAGGGAGCCTGTTTTATTTTGAAGGCTTGACAGAAGGAAGGTTTTGGAAGGTTCTGGAATGTTAGTTTTCACCACATTGGTTATGTGTACCAACTTTGTTGTTACTATGATGAATTTGACTTTCTGGTTTGGAGATTTGATTTTCTGGTATTTGAATAAAAGTTTTGGTTCTGTCCTCCATGTGAAGAGCCTGTTAAATTTTGTGATTCACAACTACACCAACATATTCATAGCCACCATGGGCACTGTGAATATTTCATTGGTCTTACATTTGGCAATGAGGATGAGATTACAAAATATCAGACCTCTATTTGGAGGTAGGTGGGCTTTAGAGGGAGAAATGGCTATCCCAGGATGGAAGGATTGGCTTATTCCTCCCTAGGAAGAGAATGGGCTAAAAGTACAGGGCTCTGTGAAAACTGGTAAGCAAGGCTACAGAAAGGAGAACCCAGATATTTGGAAAGATGTTTTCAAGGAATACCAATAGAAGCAGGGAAAGAACTGGCAGGGGTGTGTAAGAGAGGCTGGACCTTGCTTACAAGTTATTGCCTTATTGTAAAAGTAGAGATAAGCTGCTGGAAGAAAAAGGTCAGATAGCAAGTTGGCTGGTTTGTGTGAGAATTTTTCTGTGCCACAGCATTTGGGTTCTCTTTTAGAAAAGCAAGCTGGAGGTTCTCAGGTGGTAGAAGAATAAGCTACTGTTCAGTTAGCTAAAAAGAAATGAAAAACTAATGAAAGGAATGTGCATGCAGCTTTTCTATAGGCTGGGCATAGATATACCAACAACTGTGAAGAGAGGAGAATGTGTGGGAGGATAACAGAACAAAGTTTGATGAGGAGTCTTCTAATGCAAAAGTTCTCCCCGTGCTAAGGAGAAAGCAAGAGAACTTCCAGGGACAAACAGAGTTCAGGGAGATAATTGAGGATTTCACTCAACAAAAGGTTACTGACATAGTAAGTTAATCCTCCCAAAGATTAGGAGAGTCCTTAGTGTATTGGTTGGTAAGAATCAGTGATGAAGGGGACAGAGGAGTATCACTAGATAGTGTGGCTTGCTTAAAATTAATGGGTATTAGTCAGAATCCTTTTGTACAGCAAGCGTTTAGGGATTACCACATGCAAGGAGGAAACAACACAATTAATCTGACAGTTTCAGCTGCAGAGAGATGTAATAGATTATTGACTCTATGTGGTCTGGTAGAGACAGTCCCTGGTACTCACTTAGAGACTGTATGAGAAAGCTAAAGGAAGAGGTAATAAAAACTGGTCTGATGGGTTAGAGATGCAAATGCATATCAGGATATGCCCTCAACAGTTATTCATAGAAAAATCATAGTGAATATGGTTCCTCCTGATTATGAGCACATAATTCTGATTCTACTAATTAGGAAAATAGGACACCCTCTTTTGGAGGTGCTGGATAAGATTTCAAATTAAGTGACTTAGGGGAATGGGGAAAAGATAAAATTCCACAAGAGAGAAGAATAAATAGCCAGCAGATTCAAAGTCAGAATAGATTGACAAGAAGAGAATTGTTTACTGCTTTACTGAGAGCATGGGTAGATTTTAGAAGAATAGATGGTATTCCAACTGAAGAGCTGCATAAGACATACCAAGAAAAAGGTACTTAATATTATACTGAATAGGGAAATAGGAACCACCCCTATAAATACTCCTAAATCATTGTATCCAAGTTTGCCACACCTTCAGGGAGAATAGGAAGCCAAGCCCCAGCCCAGATTAAAGACATATTCTGAAGAGATTACAAACTCCATATTGGTTTAACAATATACTGGAAAAATGGATCAACCATTATGACTATTGTTTATTCAGGAGAACATGATTTAAAATTGTACCTATAACTCATATATTATACCATGAGTGAGGCTACAAAAGTGGGCTCATGGACTCCAGAAACATAGTTCATGGCTCACTCTATGTCCACCCTCTTTCTGGTTATTGTCTCCTTGTTTCTTTTTGGCTTTTTGTTTGTTCACCTTGTTTGATAGATTTGCTTCCTGCAGGCTTGGTACGCTCTATCTGTAGATACATGATCCCTTAAGCTGTATGTCACCCCCTGTCCACAACTGTGATATGCCATCCCTGGATCTGGCATCAACTACACTCTGAATGATGATTAAAGAACTGATCTCTCAAATGGGAGTTCTTGTGACAGGGACAGCTCTATGTCCAATTTCAGCAGCAAGTAGCCATGAAAGAAGAGACCTTTGCCCCTTACCCCAAGATTTTGGGGTCCCATTTGTTCAAGGGCAAATGATGGGGAACTTGTGCTCAAGTCCCACCCTAAAATATTGTTTTCGGCATTTATTGTGTACTATCCCTGTTATATTGCTGGAAAGATCTGTTGACACCAGTAACCACTAAACTTCCATTGACCTATGTAAGTGACATGAAAGATCTGGGGCTGAATGTAATGGGAATGGCTATTTGAGGATCCTCCTTGCCCCTTATAGTGGCAAGGAAAAATGTACTTAGCACATTGTCTCAGTTGAGCCTTGCCCTTGATTACATCAAATCTTTATTAAGAAATAGAACTTGTGAAACCCACAGTGGGAAGAACTTGCTGATGTAACAGGAAGGGGCAGAACAGGGAGGAGTTAATGACCAGAATAAAAAACTGAGGACAAGTGAGAGAGAGTTAGAACTGTAGGGAGTAAGCAGCATGGAGGCTGAGTAGCTAGCATGAGTGAGAGAGGGACATTTTTGCTTATGGGAATCTGTTTTGTTTTGAAGGCCTGATGGAAGGAAGGTATGGGAAGGCTTGGGGATGTTGATGTTCATTGCATTGGTTATGTATACCAACTTTGTGGTTACTATGATGAATTTTAATTTCTGACTTGGGGATTTGGTTTTCTGGTATTTGAATAAATGCTTTGGTTCTGTCCTCCTTGTGAAGAGCCTGTTATATGTTGTGATTCACAACTACACCAGCATGGGAGGCTAGGTGGTGCAGAGAATAGAGCACCAGCCCTAGAGTCAGGAGGGCCTGAGTTCAAATATAGCCTCAGCACTTAATACACAAAAACTAGCCGTGTGACCTTGGGCAAGTCACTTAACCCCAATTGCCCTCCAAAGAGCAAAACACAAGATCAAAAACAAAAACAAAGATGAAAACAAAAACAAAAACAACTATGCCTGCATATTCATTGCTGCTATGGATGCTTGGAATATTGTACTGGTGTTATATCTATTCTTCTCTACTGACTCAAAGTCTGTCCAAGTTCATGTTCATTATTTGTATGACATTATCTATCCATCTTATCCTCTACCATCTGTTTTTTCTCTTATCTTCAATTTGCATCAAAATCAGGGACTTTCTAAATAAGTCCAATGTTCTCATTATTTGATGAAAATATTTAAGCTTCAGCTTCAGTATTTGATCTCCCAGTGAATAACTTGAATTGATTTCTTTTAGTATTGATTAATTTGATTTCATGCAATGCTAATGGGAATTTGAAGATCTCCCCTGCCCCTTAATGAGTCTAAGAGAATTTGAAGACCTTTCCTGCTGAAAGTAATCACATGGAGTCTGTGGTGGAAGGAGTTTGCTGAAGGGTTGAGGAGAGGCCAGAGGAAACTGGGAGTCAGAGCAGTTAGAAGAGGAGAGAGGAGAGGACACACTGGGGGAGACAGATTCGTGAGTGTTGGTTTGTGGGAAGGCTAAAGGATGTTGTGCCTTGTTACTATATCATGGTATATTAATTTCTGTGCTTCTATGATGGATTTGACATTTTGCTGCTGGGATTTGGTTTTCTATTTTTTTTTAAATCAAATGCTTTATTAACTTCTAGTTTTCTTCATTCATTTCCATGAGATTTTGAGTTACAAATTTTCTCCCTGTTTTTCCCCTACTCACCACCCCAAAATAGTGATCTCAGTGGATATCCCCTCCTTCAATCTGCTCTCTCCCATATTTTCTCCCATGCTTCATCTGACTTTCCAGTAAGGCATAGTGGATCTCTATGTCCCAGTGCCTATATATCTTATTTCCAAGTCACATGTAAAATAATATTGATAATAGTATATATTAAACTTCCAGATTCATTCCCTTCCTCCCTTGTCACCCACACTTACTGAAAAGATAAGCAATTCAGTATAGATTGTACATTTGTAGCTATGCAAAACATTTGCATAGTGGATATTTTGTAAAAGACTGATTATATTTCCCTTTCTCCTATCTCACCTCCCACTTGTTCTATTCTCTACTTTGATCCTGTCCCTTTTCAAAAGTGGATGCTTTCAACTTCCCCCCCAGCCTGCCCTCCCTTTCTTCACCCTCTCCCATTACCTTCCCCCCCCTACTCTCCTGTAGGGTGAGATATAGTATTTAGTGTGTATGTCATTCCCTCCCTAAGCCAAATTCAATAAGAATAAGGTTGACCCATTCTCTTTTGACTTCCTGTTTTTCCCCTCCCTTGTAACCATTTTCCCTTACCTATTATATATGAGATAGTTTACCCCATTCTATCTCTCCCTATCTCTCCTCATTATTCCACTCTCACTTCTTAATTTCCACTTTTAAGTATCATACCTTCCTATTCAACTGGTCCTGTACCCTCTATCTGTGTGTACCTGTACACATATATGCACACACTTGTATATGTATTTATATGCCCATATACCCCCCTATGTAAACATATATATGTATGCATACACACACACATATATATGCATACACACATATATATGTACACACACATACATATATACACATACATACATACATACATTTCTATTTCCTTCAGCTATTCTCATACTGAGAAAAGTTTCATCAGTTACAATTATCATTTTTCCACATAGGAATGTAAAAACTTCAACTTTGATAAGTTCCTTATGATTTCAGTTCCCTCTACCTTTTCATGATTCCCTTGCTTCTTGTATCTAAATGTCAAATTTTCTATTGAACTCTGGTTTTCTCCTCAAGAATTCTTGAAAGTTCTCTATTCCGTTGAATGACCATATTTGCCCCTGAAACATGATACTCAGTTCTGCTTGGTAGGTGATTCTTGGTTTTAATCCCACCTCCTTTGACCTCTGGAATATAATGTTCCAAGCCCTTTGATCCCACAATGTAGAAGCTGCCAGATCCTGTGTTATTCTGATTGTGTTTCCACAATATTCAAATTGTTTCTTTCTGGCTGCTTGTAATATTTTCTTCTTCATCTGGGAATTCCAAAACCGGGCTATAATATTTCTAGGAGTTTTCTTTTTGGTATCTTTTTCAGGAGGTGATTAGATGATTCTTTCACCTTTTATTTTGCCCTCTGGTTCTAAAACATCAGGGCAATTTTCCTGGAGAATTTCTTGAAGGATGGTCTCTAGGTTCTATTTTTTTCATGGCTTTCAGGTAGTCCAATAATTTTTAAATTTTCTCTCCTGGGTCTATTTTCCAGGTCAGTGGTTTTCCCAATGAGATATTTCACATCGCCTTCTATTTTTTTATTTGTTTGCATCTGTTTAATAGTATCTTGATTTCTCATGAAGTCACTAGCTTCCATTTGCTCCAATCTTATTCTGAAGGAATGATTCTCTTAAGTGAGATTTTCTGATTCTTTTTCCATCTAGCAAATTCAGCTTTTAAAGGCATTCTCCTCATTGCCTTTTTTAGCCTCTTTTGCCTTTTGAGTTAGTCTATTTTTAGGATGTTATTTTCTTTAGTTAGGTTGTTGACTCTCATTTCATAATTTTCTTGCATTGTTCTCATTTCTCTTCCCAATTTTTTTCTCCACTTCTCTTATTTGCTTTTTAAAATCCTTATTAAGATCCTCTATGTCCTGTAACAAGCTCATATTTTTTTCTTCGATTCTTTTGTTGCAGGAGTTCTGAATTTGCTGTCTTCCTTCTCTTCCATGTTTAATCCTTTTTGTCCCCAAAATAGGAGTGTAAAGTTGGGTTGCTCTGCTTGCTATGCTTCCCTTGTTTGCTCATGTTGCCATTCAATTACTTGACTTTTGGGCTTTTTGCCATAATATGAATTTGCTACCAGACAAAGGAGCTTTGTCCCAATCACTGGGGTTTTCTGGGCTGTTGAATATATTAGTTGGGTGCTCTCTCTGAAGCCTCCACACACTCTGGCAATCTGGTTGCACACCCTTGGACCTCCACCCTACAGGACAATCTACATTGAAGCAGGTTAAAGCAAGAGTGATTACTCCTGGGACTCCTTGCTTGTTCTCCCTACAATCTGTAGGCCAGGAGCTGAAGCAGCCAAGTGGCTGCAGCTGCATAGCCGCAGAACCTCAGCCACTTCTCACCCTGGGGACAAAGGTCTAACACTGTCCTGAGCTACTGGATTCCAAAATCCAAACTGCCCTGAACTCTCACTTTGTCCTTCGAATGTATGTGTTGATAATTCTGGAAACTGCCACAGATGCTGATGATCTGAAGTCCCTGCATCCAGTGACTGGTTGTGGCTGCCTTAAGGCCAAAATCTCTGGATCATGCAGCAGCTTTGCTTGGCTCCCAGAGCACTGCACTAGCTGCCTCCTGCCTGCCTGCTCACCTCTCTGTGTCATTTTGCAGGTTCTGTAGCTTCAAAATTTCTTTAAAGTCACCTTTTACATGAATTGGAGGAGGTGGGGGCAGGAGCCCTGCATAAGTTCTATTTCTACTCTGCCATCTTGACTCTGCCCCTCGGGATTTGGCTTCCTGGTGTCTGGATAAATGCTTTGCTTCTGTCTTCTATATGGAGAGACTGTTATATTATGCATTTAATAATTATTGCGGAATATTTACAATTGCCATCGTTGCTGTGAATATTGCCTTGGAACTACATTTGGGGACACAAATGCATCAAAAGGAGGCAGAAGGAGAAATGGCTGTACCAGGATGAGAAGGTTTTCCTTATTCCTCTCTAGCATTGGAGTGGGTCAAAACTACAGGGCTCTGTGAAAACTATGAAATGAGGCTACAGAAGGGATAACTTAGAGATTAAGAAATATGTTTGCAAGGAATACCAATAAAACCAGGGAGAGAACTAAAAGGGGTGTGCAGAAGAGTTTGGGTTTTACTAACAGGTTACCATATTATATGTAAAAACAGAGAAAAGCTGCTACAAGAAAAAAATCATATGGAAAGGACATTAGCTGATTTATAAGAGAAATTTTTTGTAGTGCAGTGTTTAGGCTCTCCTTTAGAAGAACAAGCTAGAGAGTCTCTGGTGATAGAAAAAAAGGCTGTTGTGGGTTTGGCTCAGAAAAAGGAGTAGCAAAGTAACAAGAGGAGGGTTCATATAGCTGTGGCAGAGGTTGAGCCTAGTTCCCACGATAACAGCTGCCAGGACAGTGTGTGGGTGCAAAACAAGATAATGTTACATGAGGAGGCTTTTACAAGGGCAGAAGTTTGCCCCAAACTCAGAGGAAAGCAGGAGGACCATGGGGGCCAAACAGAGGTCAGGGAGATAATTAAGGATTTCATTCAGTAGGAGGTTACTGATATATTAAGCAGATTCACTCAAAGGATGGGAGAATTGTTAGTGTCTTGGATGGTGAGAAACAGTGATGAGTGGGTTAGAGAATTATGGGTAGATAGCATAGATTGATTGAAATTTACAAGTATTTGTCAGAATCCACCTGTCCCGCAAGTTTTTAGAAATTACCATATTCAAGCAGGTAACAATACAACCAATCTGTAACCTATAGCTGGCAATGGATCCAGTAAAATGTATCCTATTGATTCTATATGGCCTAGTGGAAACAGACCCTGGTATTTCCTTAGGGGCTGTATAAGAAAATTAAAGTAGGAGGTAATGAAAACTATGATGGCTGGAGATGCTAATGCATATCACAATATCCCCTTAGCAGTTCCTTATAGAAATATCATAGTGAAGATGGCTCCTCCTGATTATAAGCACCTAAATCTGACTCTACTAATTGGTGAAATAGATTGCCCTCTTTTGGCCATGCCAGATAAGATATCACAGTTAACTGACTTAGGGAAATGGGGAAAAGATAAATTTCCTCAAGAGAGAAGAGCCAGCAGATTCAAAGTCAGAATAGATTGACAAGAAAAGAATTGTTTACTGTTCTATTTAGAGCAGGGGTTTATTTTGGAAGAATTTATGGTATTTCAACTAATGAACTCTACAAAATGCATGAAGAAAAGTGCTTGATGTTAGATGGAATAGAGAAGTAAGAACTGCCCCTACAGATCTTTCTAAACCAGTGCTATGATAGTGAGTTCATGGACTCCAGAAGCATGGCTGACCCTATATCTGGTTTTATTGTTTTTGTTTTTTTCTTTATATCTGTTGAACTTGTTTGCGAGGTTTGTTTCCTGAAGGCTTAGTGTCATCTACTTGCAGATGCCTGATGGTTTAAACCAGACATCACCTCCTGTCCAAAACTGTGATGTGCCATCCCTAATGCTGGTATTGCTAAAGCTCCAGATGCCAGCTATAGAACTGACCTTTAGAATGGAACCTTCTGGACCTGGTGTCAACCAAGCTCTGGATGCCAGCTAAAGAACTGGCCTCTCAAATTGGACCTCTTGATGGCAGAGACAGCTCTATGTTCAATTTCAGCAGGAAGTAGCTATGGAGAAGAAACCTTTGACCCTTAACCAAATATTTTGAACCCCATTGATCTGAGGGTTATATGATGGGGTGCTTGTGCCCAAACTTTATGTGCTGATGTTTTGTTATCCCTGTTATATTGTTGTAAAGTTCTGTTGAAACCAGTTACACAACCAGTTACCCCTAAACTCCCACTATCCTATATAGGGAAATGAATTGTTAATGCATTTTTGCTATGTAAGGGTCATGAAAGATCTTGGAGCCAAATGTAATGGTAATGGGAATTGGAAAATCTTCCCTGCCCCTTAATAAGCCTAATGGGATTTGAAGACGTTCTATTCCCTCTAATAGGCTGAATGTAATCACATAGAGCCTGTGGTGGAACTTTGCTTAAGAGAGGAGCAGAGTCCACAGGAAACTGGTTATAAGGAAAGTTAGAGCTGAAGGGAGGAGAGGACACACCCAGGGAGACAGCTAGGCTTCTCAGTGTTGGTTTGTGGGAAGGCTAAAAAGATGGTGTGTCTTCATTTTGTGCTATGGGACATTAACTTCTTTGCTACTATGATAGATACAACTTTCTGCTATTGGGATGTGTGTGTGTGTGTGTGTGTGTGTGTGTGTGTGTGTGTGTGTTTGTGTTTTAATGGGGGTGGATGAATAAATGTTTTGCTTTTGTCTTATTTATTGAGAGTCTGTTATATTTTCTAATTGAGAACTAGGCAGGCATATTTACAGTTGCCATCTGCACTGTGAATACTGTGTTGGCACTACAACTCTTTGTTGTCATTTATCTCCAAGGGAATCTCAAAAGTCTCCTAAGCAACATAGTTCAAATCTATTGATCATTGCAGTCAACTTTCCTTATAGTCCAACTCTCACAGACACAAATTGCTACTGGGGAGGGGGCAGGGAAGGGCATAGTTATTACTATATAAACCTTTGCTTTCAAGGTAATATCTCTGCTTCTTAGTACACTTTTTAGATTTGCCATTGTTTTCCTTCTAAGGTGCTAGCATCTTTCAATTTTATGACTGTGTTTGCCATCTGCAATAATCTTTGAACCTAAGAATATGAAATATGATGCTGCTTCCATTTCCTTTCACTCTATTTGCCAGGGAGCACTGAGACTAGTTGCCAAAATCTTATGTGTTTGAACATTTAGTTTCAAGTCAACTTTGAAACTCAACCTTTATCATGAAGCTTCTTAAGTCCTCTTTACTCTGCCATCAGAGTGGTATTGTCTGCTTATCTGTGATTATTGCTTTGTTTCCCACCAACCTTAATTCCATATTTTGATTCATCCAACCTAGCATTTCACAAGTTAAACAAATAAGGTGCCAATATCCATTTTTGTACTTTTTTCCCAGTCTTAAGCCAATCAGTTATTCCATGTTTGGCTCTATTATTTTGGAGAGAAATATGCAGATTCCTGTGGAAGTAACTAGTATTATTTGGTACTTCCATAACTTTGAGGACTTGTCACATTTTGTTATGATATACACAGTCAAAACTCTTAGTGTAATCAATGAAGCAAGAGTAGATTTTTCATTTGTTTTTATTTTATTTGTTTACTGAATTTTCTTTGCTTTCTCCATAATCTAGTGAATGTTGGCAATTTGGTCTCTAGTTCCTCTATATCTTTGAAAAACCAGGCTGTTCTTCTGGTAATTCTTGGCTCATGCATTACTGAAGCCTAGCTTGCAGAATCTTGCATAAACTTTCTGGCATTTAAAATTAGTACACTCATATGACAATTTGAACTTTCTTGGGAATATCCTTTAGGATTGGGACATGAAGTGATATTTTCCAATCCAGTGGCTACTTTTAAGTTTTACAAATTAGCTTGCATATTAATTCCAGCACTTTAAAAAAGTCAGCTTTTAAGATTTGAAAAGTTCAGCTGGAATTTTGTCACTTTCACTGGCTTTATTATTAACAATGCTTCCTAAGGCCCACTTAAGATGTCTGGATCTAGATCAGGATCCATTTTCAGTGTTGGTGGTGTTAAACTCCTTCTTTTATAGATCTTTTATGTATTCTTGCCATCTATTCTTTTTTTCATTCGAAAATGCTTTATTAAATTGTTTACATCATTCATTTCTGCCAGATATTATTACAGCTTTTTTCTGCATTGTTTTTCCCTACCTCCCACCCCAGAATAGGAGTCCTATGAGATATCCCCTGATCAAATCTGCTCTCTCCCACATCTTCTCCCACACCCCCCTCGACTTTCCCAGTAGGGCAAGGTGAATTTCCATGTCCAATTGCCTATACAACTCATTTCCCAATTATATGCAAAATAGTATTAATAATAGCATTTATACATTTTTACAGATTTGATTTTAAAACTTTGAATTCCAGATTCATTCCCTTCCTCTCTTGTCACCCACTCTTACTGGGAAGATAAGCAGTTCAGTATATGTTGTGCATGTGTAGCTATGCAAAATATTACCATAGTATATATATATTGTAAAGGACTGACTATATTTCCCTCCCTTTTATCCCACCTCCCACTTGGTATATTCCCTAATTTGATCCTGTCCCTTTTCATAAGTGGGTGCTTCCAACTTCCCTCCCCTGCTTTCCTCCCGCCCTCCCTTCCATCATTCCCCCTTTTATCCCCTTCCCCACTACTCTCCTGCAGGGTGAGATATCCTATTTAGTATGTATGTCATTATCTCCCCGATCCAAATTCAATGAGAATAAGGTTTTGCCTTTTTGCCTTCCTGTTCTTCCCCTCCCTTGTAACCATTTTCCCTTGCCTCTTCAGTATGAAATAGCTTACCCCATTCTGTCTCTCCCCATCTCCTCTCATTATATTCCTCTCTTACCTCTTAATTTCACCTTTTAAATATCATCCCTTCCTATTAAATTTGACCTGTGTCCTCTATGTATACCTGTAAACACATATACACACATTCATGTATGTATTCATATGTCCATATACCCTTCTTCAACTATTTTCATAGTGAGAAAAGTTTCATCAGTTACAGGTTCTGTTTTTCAGTGTAGGAATGTAAACAGTTCAACTTTGATAAGTTTATGATGATTTCTTTTCCCTGTTTACCTTCTCAAGCATCTCTTGCTTCTTGCATCTGAATGTCAAATTTTCTATTCAATTCTGTTTCTTTTTCATCAAGAATGCTTGAAAGTCCTCTATTCCACTGAATGACCATATTTTCCCCTGAAACAAAATACTTAGTTTTGCTGGGTAGGTGATTCTTGGTTTTAATCCCAGGTCCTTTGTCCTCCAAAATATCATATTCAAAGCCCTTCGATCCCTCAGTGTAGAAGCCGCCAGATCCTGTGCTATCCTGATTGCATTTCCACGGTATTCACATTGCTTCTTCCTGGCTGCTTGAAATATTCTCTCCTTCATCTGGGAATTCTGGAACCTGGCTATAATATTCCTAGGAGTTTTCTTTTTGGGATCTTTTTCAGGAGGTGATTGGTGAATTCTTTCAACCTCTATCTTACCCTCTGGTTGTAAAACATCAGGGCAATTTTCCTGGAGAATTTCCTGAAGGATGATTCCTAGGTTCTTTGTTTGATCATGGTTTTCAGGTAGTCCAATAATATTTTAAATTATTCCTCCTTGATCTATTTTCCAGGTCACTGGTTTTTCACATGAGAATTTTCACATTGCCTTCTACTCTTTCATTTTTTTGTATCTGTTTAATAGCACTAGCTTCCCTTTGGTGCATTCTAAATTTGAAGGAAATATTCTCCTCAGTAAGCCTTTGAGATTGTTTTTCCATCTGGCAAATTCAGATTTTTAAGGCATTCCTCTTCTCACCGCCTTTTTGAACCTCTTTTGCTATTTGAGCAGTCTATTTTTAAGGTATTATTTTCCTCAGTAAGGCTGCTGACTCTCCTTTCATAATTTTCTTGCATCAACAATCATTTCTCTTCCCAATTTTTCCTCCACTTCTTTTATTTGATTTTCAAAATCCTTCTTAAGGTCCTCTATGGCATTTACCCAGCTCATATTTTTATTTGGGGATTTTGGTGTAGGATGTCTGACCTCACAGTCCTCCCCCTGTTCCATGCTTTGATCCTCTTTGCCCCCAAAATAGGAGTTTAATTTTGATTTTTTTTCTGTTTATTTTTTCCATTGCCTAGGCATGTTGCCACTCAATTACTTGACTTTTGGGCTTTTTGCCACAGTAGGACTCTGCCACTAGCCAGGGGAGCTTCTGTCCCAAATGCTGGGGTTTCCCCAAATGCTGGAGGTATTATTTGGGTGCCCTCTCTGAAGCCCCCACACGCTCTGACAAACTGGTCACACACTCCAAGACCTCCACCCCAGACTGCAATCAAGATCCAAGAAGGGTAAATCAAGAATGATTACCCCCAAGACTGATCTCTGAATCCCCCTGCAGTTAGCAGGGCAGGAACTGAAGCTGCCACGTGTGTCTGAGGGTGTGCTGAAGCTTCTCAGCAGCTTCTCACCCCCAGGGAAAGAGGCCAACATGCTTCCCCAACCAATGAATCCCAAAGTCCATAGGGCATTTTCCTTTGTCTGTGGCATCTATGTGTTGGTAATTCTAACTTTTTCCTTTGTCTGTGGCATCTATGTGTTGGTAATTCTGGAAATGCCACAGCTCCTGGTATTCTGGAGTCTCTCCAGCCAGCTGCTGGTCCTGCCTCCCTGGGGCTAAAACTTCTGACCCTAGGGGGCCTGAGCTAGGCCCCCAGAGTGCTTGGCTAGCCACTCTCTGTTGGGCTGCAGTACTGTCCTCAGCGGGAAGTTAGCTTCTCTGTGTCATTTTGTGGTTTCTGGAGCTCCAGAGATCATTCAGAGTCCCCCTATAACATAATTTTGAAGTGGTATGGGCTGGAGCTCTATGGAAGTGCTGTTTCTACTCCACCATCTTGACTCTGTCACTTCCCATCTCTTCTTAATCTATTCTGCTTCTGTTAAATCCTTACTATTTTTGTCTTTTATCATGACATTTTCCCCCAAATTCCTTATATCTCTAATTTTCTTGAAGAGATCTTTTGTCTTTCTCATTCTATTTTTCTTCTATTTTTTACATTGTTCTCTTAAGAAAACCTTCTTGTTTCTCCTTGTTATTTTCTGGAATTCTGCATTCAGTTGGTATACATTTCCCTTTCTCCTTTATCTTTTACTTTCCTTCTTTTTTTGGTAAAGTCTCATAAGACAGACATCTTTCTATATTGCTCTTCTTTTTCTTTGGGATTTTTTTGTTGTTTTCTGCACAATGTGAACTTCTGTCCATAGTTCTTCAAGAATTCTGTCTACCAGATATAATCCCTTAAATCTATTCATTACCTCTACTTCATACTCATAAGGGGTGTTATTTAGATCATACCTATATGGTCCGAAGATTGCCTCCCCTGTCTTCAAGTTAATATTCTAATGGGGAAGACAATGTGAAAAGGAGAGGGAATTGGGTGATAAGTGTATCACCATGTAAATGTTGTTGTAAAAGTCCTAGAAGTGACATGGAAGACTGATTCCATGCAAGATAATGCCAATGCTTTCCAATCAAATCTTAGTTTTTACCAGGAACAGAATATAGGTTTTGTTTAGAGGGAACTGAGCAAAATTAGAAGGAATCCTATCATAAGTACACTTGAGCATATATACTTTGGGCAAGTCATACCCTACCCTTCTGTATACTCATTTATATCATGAGAAGTCCTAAAGCATTGTGTTGTACAAATGAGCCCAGAAGGATGAAGTATAGGAACTAAATTTAAATTAAAACTCTGCCATTTGTGACCAGGAACAATTCATTGCTTTTATTTGATCTTCATCTTTCTCATATTAAAAATGAGGAAGCTTGGTTAGACGAAATCTAAAATTCATTGTAATTTTATCATTTTGTGGTTTTAAGTCCCTTTTATTAATAAAATAATGTATCCCTTCTACCATTAACATTCCATGACTATATGGGGTGGCTAGGTGGTGCAGTGAGTAAGACCACTGGCCTCGGAGTTGGGATGACCCAGGATCGAAACCGGCCTCAGAAAATGAGCACCCACACATAAATAATGATTAGCCATGTAACCTTGAGCAAGTTACTTAACCCCAATTGCTTAAAAAAAAAAAAAAAACATTCCATGACTATAATTCTCTTACTGCATGTGCATTCAGGCTCATTCAAGTTTCAAACTTTATATCTTGTATAATTTTTAGGGTATAATGCCAAGTACAGTCAAAGGAGCTTAGAGTTCTAAGGGACCTTAGAAATTATCTGGTTTGCTTCTTATTTTTTTAGATAAGGAAATTGAGACCTAGAGATAATAAATATTTTACTAGAATCGAACAAGAAAGCTAGAGCTGAGATCTGATCCTGGGTCCTCTAACTCCTAAATAAGTTCTCATTCCACTATGCCACAAATGTTTAATCATAGTAGCTGTTGTTGAGTTTTCTGTGTGTATTTATTTCCCTTAGGATTAGAGGTTATGCCTCCATTATCAAAGCATACATAATTTGTAAACATCTCTTCAATTAAAAACTACAGAGATTGATGTTGTATCATGGATTCCTGGCAGTTGCCCTATTCCTAACATATTCAGGAGCAATATTCTTTCTGGCCTGTGCAATGTTAATACATCATTGCAGCAATAATTCTGTTAGCCATTACTATGTTAATGCTTCACTTAGTGTCCCTTACTTGATTCATTAAAATAGCAACAGCTACCAGAAATCCATTATGGAATGTCAATGTGACTGTTTTTATTCCATGGGATGTGATTTTTTTTAAAGAATTATTTGTAGGTAAAACAGAGGAGAAATCCAAATCATGGATGAATGGTGCCCAGGGCCATTAAATAACATTTAAAAATATATAGTTCTAGTGGGATTGCCACTAAAAATTGTACACAGATGCTAGAAAGCCTAGCTGTCTGTCATGACAGTAATAGTCTGGACAGGCAATGATAACTTTTTTTTTCAAATGGTAAGATGGAATAGAATGAATTCTTACAGTATTTATATAGATGTAGATGGAGCTATGGTTTTAAAAAAAGGATAGAGACATGGGCTTTGATATTCAAACAGCAAAGTTTTGCTATTTCTTAAGTGTCCTTCAACTGGAAAAATTCATATCCCTTCAAATTAATTTAGTAAGTTAGCAAGTATTTCTGATGCAATTTTAATGCAGTAGAAATTGTTCTGGTCACTGGGATAATTTAGTCATAAGTGAAACTGTCCCTGCCATGGCAGAACATATAAGCTAATGAGGCCTTTTGATCTGACTAGTAGCTGGACTCTCTTCTATGAATATGAGCTTCTAGAAAACAAAGATTGTCTAGGTTTGGATATTTCTTTGTTTTACATAGATTTCTATCCTCATTGCATAGCACAGTGCTTGTTTGCTTGTTTTAATATAGTAAACACTTAATAAAACGTCATCCATTCCATTCCATATCTATATAATTATATGGATATGTATAAGAGAAATATGTACAATATATCCATAAATACCTATTCTCATATATAAAACATCCATATAGATAAAATAGATACAAGGCAGCTTTAGGAGGGAGGGACTTTCTGTGACCAAAACATTATATATAGTAGTAGATAACATTTAATGAAGAGCTTGTCTAGACAAAGGTAGACTAGCATTTTGATCACAGAAGCATTATCTACTATGGGTCCTGTCTTAGAATCCTCTCCCCCAACATGGTAGAAATTACAAGAATTGCTGATCAAAACAAGGATGCCCCAAAAGGAAGACTGAAGATGAAACCTCTTAACCATTTTCTGACATTAAAGTGATGAATTAATAATATAGAATAAAACATCCTCTTTTTTAACACAATCAATGCAGAAAATTGTTTTGCTTATCTCTGCATTATCTCCCCCTCCCCTTTTTGAATGGTGAGTGAGGGAGGAGAGGTAGTAAGCAAAAATCAATACTTGGTCATAAGAAAAATAGTAAATTCCCAGAGTTGGTACTCTGCTACCATTGCGTTTGACTTTGGTGCCAGTACCATATTATAATGAGTCTATAAAGGAGAATCAATTAGCAAGCCAAGGTGCAGTAACTTCCTGTTATTTTCCATACACTGTGCTAGGGACTGAAGATGCAAAAATGAAAGTGAAGCAATCCCTACTCTAAAGTTAGGTAGCAAATGATACATGAAAAATGAACAACTTAACGTGTGGTTTTGGTATTAATTCTTAGGTGGCTATAGTAAAATATGAAAATAAATATTAGGGATTAATAATAATAATAATAATAATGGTAGCAGTAGTAGTAGTAGTAGTAATATATAGGAGACATTTATACAGATTCTACTATATGCTGGGTAGTATGCTCAGTGTTTTTCAAATACTATCTCATTTAATCCCCACAAAAATTTTGGGAGGCAGTTGCTATTATTATTGCCAGTCCACTATTGAGGCAACTCAGACAAATTATAGTTAACTAACTTGCCCAGGGTGATACAACTGGCAAAGGTCTGGAGCATGATTTGAATCCAGGACTTCCTAACTTCAGGCTGAGGATGAGGTCACTGCACTACCTCTAATTATTTTCATCTGCATATAGATTGTGATGGCAGTGTGGTATAGGAAATAGAGACCTGTCTTCCAACTCAAGAAGAATTAATTTCACCTTTCATCTCCAACATAATATTGGTTGTGTGACTGGGAAAGCCATTTAACATCTCAATGCTCCAGAAAATTCTTTAAGACAGCAAATGAGAAGGGTTTGAATTTTAACCTAATTCCTTATGGGGGGAAGGTACTCGCCTCTTACTCTTGCCTCATATAATCTCTAACTTCTTACCTGGTTTACTCTTGAGAAATAGCAGGAATTTAATAAATGCTTATTTAATTGAATAAGTCCCAGCAACAGTTGTTCACCATCAATGATAGAGGGGGTTTCCTCACTTGGCAGTTCAGGCAAACATAAATTTACAACCCCTATTTCCACCAAAAGAAGAAAAACAGAAGAAAACAGATGCTTCCAGATAAACATGGAGACATACACATATATATTAATTATAATTATATTAATTATATATATATTATATATATATACACACAAAAAGAGGACTATGCATTAATGTAAATTTATTTATTTCTCTAGCTATTGACAATATTTCTGGTTTCTTCCCTAAAACATGTTTTTCTTTTATTCTAATTCTAAAATGGGGACTGAGGGGGGCCATCAAACAGTTTAAAAGTTTTTTTTTGAAGCAATCTATATTAATTTACTGTATGAATTGTGAAAGACAATTACAATATATTATCATGTAGCAAATGACAGTTACAATAATTATATAGCATTAAGAAAATTTGAAGCAATTATTACGCAAATACTGGGCACATTACCATCCTCTAGGATTGTTTCTTCTAATTTAGTTTTGCTATTCCAAATTCCTCACCTCCTCTATCCACATTATTTTAAAAATCTTGTAGCTCCTATAAAACAACTCGCACATTCTCCCCCTTCCTCCACTCTAACCCAGGCACTAATTTTAGTTTCTTATCATTTCTGACCAGTCTCTTATCCCTTCAAGCAGTTATCCACTTAACCATCACAATAACCTGACCTCATTACTTCCCTGCTTAAACAATATTCAGGGGTTCCTCATTGTCTAAAGGATAAAGTGGAAATACATTCTTCAATTGTTCAGGGCCTTTCCAATTTGGCTACCAAGTTACCTTTGGGTATCTTAACACACTGCACCTCATGGCTTGAATGTATTCATTCCCCAACTCAACTTCTCAGATTTTTTTGGCATTCTTCAAATGTCTATTCAGATGCCACATCTTCCATGAAGCTTTCCCTGATTTCCCACTTGTTAGTGATCTCACCTTAAACAATTTTCTGTTATATGTATACACATACACACACATATATATTTATGTATATGTGTACGTATATATATGTGTATATATACACACACTCATATATGTGTGTGTATGTAGATATGTGTGTATATATATATTCTCCCAAGATGAATAAGACTATAGCCCAAAATGGATTAAAAAAGGGAAAAGTACCAATACATAAAGATAGATCAATAAAGAAATAGATATAGATAGATAGATAGATAGATAGATAGATAGATAGATAGTAGATAGAATACATATTTTCTGGAGAAAAAGAATTGGAAATCGAGGGGATTTCCATCAATTAGGGAAGGGCTGAACTAATTGTGGTATGTGATTATGATGGAAACAATTGTAATGTAAGAAAAAAATGAGCAGGATGCTCTTAGGAAAACCTGGAAGGAACTATATATGCTAAGGCAAAGTGAAATGTCCTGTGTTCTAAGTAACAACAATACTATAAGATGATTAGCTATGAATGACTTAGCTATTCTCTATAATAAGATGATCCAAGACAACTCCAAAGGATTTTTGATGAAAAATGCTATCTATATCCACAGAAAGAATGGATGGTGTTTGGGTACAGATTGAAGCACACCTCTTTTTTTATTTTATTTTTTTGCTTTATCTTGATGTGTTTTGTTGTTGTTTTGGGTTTTGGTTTTGGGGTTTGGGTTTTTCTTTTTTGATCTGTTTCCTTTCACATGACTATTAAGGAAAGGTTTTACATGACTGTACATATATAACCTATTTTAAATTGCTTGCCTTCTCAATGGGGTTAGGGAAACTAGGAGGGAGAAATGGAGAGAATTTGTAATTCAAAGTTTTATAAATGAAAGTTAAAATTGTTTTTGTATGTAACTGGGAGGAAGTAAAATACTAAAAGTAAAAAAATAAAATACTAAAAAAATATAATAAAATGAAATAAAATACTAAAAAAGTAAAATACTAAAAGTAAAAAAACAAAACAAAAACAAAAATTAGACCTGGGAAGGAGGAAGCTAATTACACTTTAAGACACTGAGAAATAATAAAACAAAATTAAAAAATAATGAAAATAAAGAAGAGTATGTAAATATCTCATTAGAACATCACCTGATCTGTAGAAGAGATCAAGGAAAGAAGATTTAAGACTTATTAAACAAACTAAAAGTTGCAATAAAAATACTGATACAAAAGGAGGAGGAATTATTAAGGAAAATTTCCCTGAAGCCCTAGAATAGGAAGGTGAAGTAGAAATAGAAAAGAAATCCACCAATCTCCACCTGAAAAAGATTACAGGAAGAAAACATAAGGAAATATCATGCCAAGTTTCAAAGTTCCCAGGTTAAGGAAAAAAAATATTGCCAGCAACAAGGAAAAAAAGAACAACTTAAATACTATAGAGGTGCAATTAAATTCTCGAAAGACCTATCAGCTTTTACATTGAAGGATCATGGGTCTTGGAGCACTATATTTTGAAGAGAAAAAAGAGCTGGGGATACAACTGAAGGTAACGTGCCTAGCAAAATTAGTATTATAATGAATGAAAAAAAAAACATTTAATGAACCAAAAGACTTTTAAGAATTTGTGATAAAAGTACCAGAACTTAATGGAAAATTCAACTTACAAGATCCAGGAGAAATATAAGGTAAACATTAAAGAGCAATTTTAAGGGACTCTATATGGTCAAACTATTTATTTCTTATATGTGAAAATATTATCAGTATTCATATGACTGTTATCAATAATTGGCTCATTTGTAATAAAGGTTTGACTGAGATGAATATGATGGAGTTATTAAAAAATAAAACTGGGCAGGGAGACATTAAAGAGAAGCAATTATTTCATATGGATGAGGCATAAAAGGAAGTGGGGGGAAGGGCTAAGAGTGCTGGAATCTTATTCGCATAGAAATGGGATAAAGAAGTAACTGCATATATCTAGAGCAGTATAAAGTCTTCTTAATTTAGAAAGAAGTAATAGGGTGAAGAAATAGCATAAAGGAAACACTTTTAGAAAAGAGTGTAGATTAAGAATTAGGAGGGTTGAGGAGAGGACAAGGGAGGGCCTCTTAGAGGGGTACCTAGAGTCAGGGATAGGAGGGCAAGGCAATAGGCAGAAATAAATTAGATGCAAGGTGAGGAATATAGTAAATAGAGCGAGGATAGTGAGAAAAAATACAATGTAGGGAAATAAAAAGCAAGTAAATATGATTTTGAATTGAATGGGATGAAGTTAGTCATAAAACAGAAAAGGATAGCAGAATGGATTAAAAATCTGAATTTGACAATATGTTGTTTATAAGAAACATCATAAAAATGGAAGATGGATACATAAAATAAAGGGCTGGAGTAGAATTTATAATACTTCAACTGATGTAAAAAGCAATAGGAGCAAGCAGTCATGATCTTAGATGAAGTTAAAGCTAACAGAGTATTAATTAAAAGAGATAATGAGGGAAACTACATTGTCAGAAATATTATTCAATATTGGTTTAGACCATTTAAAATAGTTGTAGACAGTATAACATACCTGACAGTATATCAGCCAAAACAGACTGAGGAACTACATGAATATAATTACAAAATACTCTTTATACAAATAAAATAAGATTTAAGGGTAGAAATATTCATTTTTCATGGGTAGGCAAAGTCAACGTAATAAAAATTATAGTTTTACCTAATATATTTATTTAATATCATCCCAATTAAATTACTAAAAAAATCCTTGTTGAATTAAAAAAATAAAATTCATTAAAGGAACAAAAGGTTGAGAATTTCAAAGAAACCAATTTAAAAAGTATAAAGGAAGGAGATTCAGCAGTACAAGACCTTGAACTGTGTTATAAGGCAATAAATATCAAAATTATCTGATATCAGCTAAGAAACAGAAAGGTAGAGGAGTGGAATAGAGTAGAAATACAATACATACTAATAAAGGACTATGGTAACCTTGTGCTTCACAAATATAAAGATTAATTGTTTTGGAAAAGAATTCATTATTCCACTAAAAAATTGGGAAAATTAGAAAGCAATCTGGCAGAAACTGGGCATAGAAAATATCTTAAACCATCTACTAACATAAGATCAAAATAGATACCTGACCCAGAAAGGAAATAGGGAAGAGCATAAGGAAAGGAGTTTGAAAAGAATTAGGAAAGTGGGGGAGAGGATAAAAGAGCGACTTTTAGAAGGCTAAGTAGATTAAGTAATGAGTAGAAGTAAGGTGATTGACTTAGGCCTAACAGAGGAAATATAAGACACAAGGATACAATAGAATTGAAATTATGTAGTAGTGTCCCACCAATATATTTCAAAAACCTTCTGGTCATCAAGGCTGGAAGTAGTGACTATCTTCAGGAAGCTACCAATTTTGAGGGCCTCAATTTCCACATGAGAGGATGCTTTTTTATCTTAGATGACCAGAAGTTTAGTTAGTTCAGGGAGGCAGAGGCAATTCAGGTTTTAGGGACAACTTTGTCATCTTTTGGAAAAAAGTATCTCCTGTTTGGGTGGTGGAGGCTCAGAAAACTCTGGCAGTTTTTTGTTGCATTGTTATGGATGATCAGCTATGAATATTTAAACAACCAACATTAATCCATTAGGTAGGCAACTTTCACTGTGCATGGATTTAGGGAAAAGGTTAAAAATGTTATAAATAAATTATTGTTTCCTAAGAGGTGTTCTAGTCATTACATTCATCTTTCAGTATTATTAGAAATGGTCAGGGGCAGCTAGGTGGTGCAGTGAGTAGAGCATTGGCCCTGGAGTCAGAAGGACCTGAGTTTGGATCCGGCCTCAGACACTTAATGCACACACAAACAAAAACCTAGCTGTGTGACCTTGGGAAGTTACTTAACCCCAATTGCCCTCCAAAAAAGCAAAAAAAACCAACAACAACAAAAAAAGAAATGGTCAATTCTCCTTAAGACCTATCTAAGAATATCCACATTTTTCAAATTTTAGGCTTCATAGTGTTTAACATTCATAAGACAGAGATATAGAATATTGAAACATCAGAGATAGAAGAATCCTTTGAGCATACAATGTTAGTTCATAATCCATAAAGTATTTCAACTGGGAGAGAGCTTACAAGTTCTAATGTTAGAACCAGAAAAGCATCCATCAATTACCCCAAGATCCTGGCTGGAAAAAAAAAATAGAACCTAGAATACTACAGTATCAGATCTGGAAAGGATCTCATGAACTAAAATATTACTGGGCAGAACACAAAAATTGCAACTAGAAATATCTTTACAACATCAGGTATTAAAGCACATAAACTAGAATATTAGAGCAGGAAAAGAAATCAGAGAGAATCTTATTCAGCTCACTTGTTTTACAGATGGCACAGTGAATTTTTATGGGCTTAGACTTACACAATAAACTTAGCCTTTCCTTTATCTAAGGATGGACTTTCCCTCCACTGTTACTTATTTGAATAACTTTATATTTCTTTCAAATTCCAAGGGCTTTAAGTACCAAAATAAAGTTACAGTGAGTAGAGAATAAAGCCCCAAACAGCTCCAGATTATCTACATTTAGACTACCACAACACTTCATTGTGCCACAGCTGAGATTCATGAGTGACTTAGTGACTACCATGGGCCTCTTTTTGGGCTATCTGTTTGTCTTTGTCATTGCATAGAATAGAAAGTAGTAGACCCTCTCTTTCCTATACAACATTCTATATTCTAGGTAAGGTGTCTTAAATAATTTGAACCACAAATGCAGCTTGATATAGTATTGGGAAGCTAGATTTGAAGGCTGATCCTTCCTCTATCTATGAAGTCTTGTCCAATCATGTGAATTAAATCCAGCAAACATTAAGTGGCCACTCTGTGAAAATAATTTTGACTTAGTTCTGGTGATAAACTTATCATACATACCTTGTCCTTGTCCCCAAATCATTTATAAACTAACATTCCTTATCTGGGCCTCAATTTCCTCAATTCTCATTTTATCTGTCCTTACCTATTAGTTTAGGGCAATAGTACTTGTCTTTCCAGTTTCAAAAAGCTATGGTGAGACTTACAAAAGAATATAGAATTATAATTTCTCATTTGTGTAGCTTCTGTGGTAATCTGAGTGTGTTGCATTATTGGTGCTCTATTCAAGTGCACATCTATATTGTATTTTGTCCAATCAAATGGGCATCAAACGCATACTCTGGGAGTCAGTGGACTAAATTCCTTTCCAAATGGAACATTTTTGATACAATAATCTTATTTTGAAGGAGAACAAGACCACAAGAAGGAGTTTTCACACCTTCACCATTTAATAAGAAAGAAGACCTGATGGCATAGGACAGAAGAGAGTGGTTAGGGGTGGAGTTATACAATGCACAATGATTTATTGGTTCCCATGAGTGGTGACTATATGATACCATGAATCCACTGTTGGGGAGATAACACACATAGAGAGGAAATAGGTCAACTGATAGCTCACTACAAGAGATAAGTGTTATAAAGAGGCCTCTAAATTTTAAATACATGGGCAAATTTCCCATCTGAGACAAAGGTCCCATCACAGTTCAAGTTTCTAAAAATATAGGTAAATATGGTGACTCATTATGGCATTGTAATATCTGAAGTTTGAAGATTATTGCAGTTATTTTTCTCAGAAAAGGAATTTAGACTGAATGTTCAAAACACAATTGTAATGCCAAATATCTTCAAGGTGTTGTAAAATAAAGCTAAAAATCTTGGGCAATTCAAATTTTAGTTAAAATATATGTGACAGACCTGAAGAGCAATAAAGGAACATTCGAGGACTTAAATAGGCTTGTGTATATATGTATACGGATGTATGTATAGATAGAGATAGAGATAGAGATATGTATATGTCTTTAGATATAGATATAGATAGATATATCTCTATATCTATAGATATAGATTTAATTATATCTCTATCTATCTATCTATTTATCTATATAAGAATGGATAAATAAAATGCTGAAGAGAAGAAACTGTGTTAAAATAAATGGGAAGTCAGAGTCCTTAGAAGAAATATGGGGGCTGAGACAAGATGGCGGAGTAAAAACAGGACCTCTGCACAGTTCTGGCTCCCACCACCTCCAACACATGTAGAAAAATGACTCTAAACAAATTTTAGAGCTACAGAACCCAAAAAGTGTCAGAGAAGCAAATCTCCTACTGAAAACAGCCCAAGAGGCTGACAGGAAGGGATTATCACACTAAGGCTGAGAGCCCAGCACTTTCCCACAGGAGCCTCATGGTTCCAGTCTCAGGGTAGCCCTAACAAGCTATGGCTATAGCAGGCTTCAGAGGAGTGAATCATCAACAACGGTGGCAGTTTCCAGACTTCTCAAGCCATAAACACCAAAAAGAAAGTAAAAGGTCATTGGGAAACCCTGCTGGAACTGAGTGATAGAAGAGTACATTCCTGCCACTGGCCCCATGATGAGAAGTGGCAGATGTGTGGAAACTGCAAATGATGCCCCATGGCTGCCTCCAGAGATCCTGGCATGCAGATTGTAGGGGGAACAAGCAACCATTCAAAGGGTAATAACTCTTGTTTACACCTGCTTGCCAAGTTGAAGCTTCAGTTCCTGGCCTGCAGACTGTAGGGGGATCCAGTGATCAGTCTGGGGGGCAATTGCTCTTGCTTTACCCTCCTTGGATCTGGATTGTGGTCTGGGGTGGAGGTCTTGGGGTGTGTGACCAGCTTGCCAGAGTATGTGAAGGCTTTAGAGAGGCCACCCAATTAATACATCCAGCAGTTGAGAAAACCCCAGCATTGGCATGGAAGCTCCCCAAGCTGTTGGAAGTGTCCTACTATGGGAAAAAGCCCAACAGTAAAGTAACTGAGTGGCAACATGCCTAGGCAAAGGAAACAAAATATACAGAAAAATTCAACATTAGAATCCTATTTGGGGGGCAAAGAGGATCAAAGCATGGAACAGGAGGAGGACTGTGAGGTCAGAAATCCTGCAAAAAATGCCACAAATGGAAATAGTAGCTGGTTATAGGTCATAGAGGAACTTAAAAAGCAGATAATAGAAGTGGGGGGAAATTGGGAAGAGAAATAAAAAAGATGCAAGAAAAGTATGAAATGAGAGTCAATAGCCTGACTGAGGAAAATAACACCTTAAAAATAGACTAACTCAAATGACAAAAGAGGCTCAAAAAGGCAAAGAGGAGAAGAATGCCTTAAAAAGCTGAATTTGGGTTTCAGGGGGGTGGAACCAAGATGGTGGAGTAGAAACAGCTCATCCAAGCCACTCTGCCCCCAGATTCCCCAAAAACTATGTAAAAGGGGACTCTGAACAACTTTGGGAGCCCCAGCACCCACAGAACGACACAGAGAAGCTAATCTCCCACTGAGGAGAGCCCAGCAGCTCTGCAGGAAGGAACAGCACAGCAGTCTGGGAGCCGGCAGTGCACAAAGTGCAGAGCACAGGAAGCGGAACCAAGCAGAGCCCAGGTCCTGTGAGCTGAGGTTTTAGCCCCAGGGCGGTAGGGCCAGCAGCTGGCTGGAGGAACCCCAGAACACCAGCAGCTGTGGTGACTCCAGAATTATCAACATAGACATGCCTAGGGCAAAGTAAGAGGTTAGTGTCCTATGGACTTTGGGACCTGTATTTGGGGGAAATGTGTCGGCTCCCTCCCCTGGGGGCTAGAAGCCACTGAGGAGAAACACCATTTTGTAGTTTTCAGAGGCAGCTCCAGCTCCTGGCCTGCAATTAATTGTAGGGAGATCCAGCGATCAGTCTTGGGGGGGTAATCGCTCTTGCTTTAACCTCCCTGGATCTGGATTGTGATCTAGGGTGGAAGTCATGGGTGGGTTTACAGCTTGCCAGAAAGGGAAGTTGCCCCCCACACGTTCAGGACAAAAATTCCTCTATCTGGCCTTAAAGCCATAGTGTGGCAACAAGCCCAAAAGTCAGGTAATCAAGTGGCAACATGCCAAGGCAAAGGAAACAGAAAAATGCAACCGTAGACTCCTATTTTGGGGGCATAGAGAGGGAAAAGGGCTGTGAGGTCAGAAGCCCTGCTCCAAAAGCCCCAGGGGAAAACATGAGCGGGTTGCAGGCCATAGAGGACCTTAAGAAGGACTTTAAAAATCAAATAAGAGAAGTGGAGGAAAAGTTGGAAAGAGAAATGAGAAGGATGCAGGAAAAGTATGAAATGAGGGTCAACAGCCTGACTGAGAAAAACAACACCTTAAAAAATAGACTGACTCAAATGGCAAAGGAGGCCCAAAAGGGCAACAAGGAGAAGAATGCCTTAAAAAGCCGAATTTGCCAGATGGAAAAAGAATCTCAAAAGTTCACTGAGGAGATTCATTCCTTCAGAGTTAAACTGGAGCAAATGGAAGCTAATGACTTTATGAGAAATCAAGATGCTGTTAAGCAGATCCAAACAAACGAAAGATTAGAAGGCAATGTAAAATATCTCATGGGAAAAACCACTGACCTGGAAAATAGATCCAGGAGAGACAATTTAAAAATTATTGGACTACCTGAAAGCCATGATCAAAGAAAGAACCTAGAAATCACCCTTCAAGAAATTCTCAAGGAAAACTGCCCTGATGTTTTAGATCCAGAGGGCAAAATAGAGGTTGAAAGAATCCACAGATCACCTCCTGAAAAAGATCCCAAAAAGAAAACTCCCAGGAATATTATAGCCAGGTTCCAGAATCCCCAGATCAAGGAGAAAATACTACAAGCAGCCAGGAAGAAACAATTTCAATATTGTGGAAACACAATCAGAATAGCCCAGGACCTGGCAGCTTCTACACTGAGGGATCGAAGGGCATGGAATATGATATTCCAGAGGGCAAAAGAGCTGGGAATGAACCCAAGGGTCACCTACCCAGCAAAACTGAGTATTTTGTTTCAGGGGAAAATATGGTCATTCAGTGGAATAGAGGACTTTCAAGCATTCTTGAGGAAAAAACCAGAGTTGAATAGAAAATTTGACATCCAGACACAAGAAACAAGAGATGCCTGAGAAGGTAATCAGGGAAAAGAAACCAAAGGAACTTATCAAAGTTGAACTATTTACATTCCTATATGGAAAAACAATAACTGTGAGTGATGATATCTTTCTCACTATGAAAATAATGGAAGGAGGGTGTGTGGTCATATGAATACATATGTGAATGTGTGTGTATATGGACAGAGGGCATAGGTTGAATTTGTTGGGAAGGGAGAATACTCAAGGGATGAAATTATGAGGTGAGAGAAGAAAGTGGCAAGAGGAGATGGGGAAAGACAGGGTAGGGTAAACTATATCATGTAGAAGAAGCAAGGGGAAGTGGTTGCAAGGGTGGGGGAGAATAGGAAGGGGTAAAAAAGGCAAATCCACATTCTCATTGAATTTGGTTCAGGGAGAGAATGACATACATACTAAATGGGATATCTCAACCTGCAGCAGAATAGGGGGAAGGGGGATGAGAGGAGGGATGATTGATGGGGGGGGGGCATCCTTGGGGGAAGGTGAGGTTGGAAGTACCCACTATAGAAGAGGGACAGGAACATGTAGGGAATGGACAAGGTGGGGGTGGGATGAGTGGGAGGGAATTATAAGCAGCCTCGTACAATATATCTACTATGATAATGTTTTGCATAGCTAGACATGTACAACATATACTGAATTACTTATCTCCCCAGAGGGAATGGGTGACAAGGGAGGAAGGAAATGGATCTGAAATTCGAGGTCTTAAGATTAAATGTTCAAATATATATAAATACTATTATTAATGCTCTTTTGCTTATAATTGGGAGATAAGATGTGCAGGCATTGGGACACAAAAATTCACCTTCCTCTAATGGAAAAGTTGAAGGGGGTATGGGAGAAGGTATGGGAGAGAGCAGATTGGAGGAAGCGATATCTTGTGGGACTGCTATTCTGGGAGGTTGGGTAGGGGAATAACGTGGGGAAAATGATTGTAACTCAAAATCTGGCGGAAATGAATGATGTAAAACAGAAGTGAATAAAGCATTTGTTTAAAAAAAAGATTCAAAATGTTTCTTTTTTATTTTTCCAAAATTTTATTTTAGACTCAAATACCAGAACACAAATAGAGAGTAGAAAGAAAAAAGACACAAAAACATATCATAAACTTAAATATTAGAACTTAAATACAAAGTTAGAAAGAAATAAAAGCCTATAGTGTGCAGAGCAGAACATAAGAGAGGATTCAAAATATGTAACAATAAAATTTCATTTCAATAAAGCCTAGATGATAAATAATAAAAAAAAGCTGAATTTGCCAGATGGAAAAAGAATCTCAAAAGATCACTGAGGAGATTTAATTCCTTCAGAATTAGACTGGAGCAAATGGAAGCTAGTGACTATGAGAAATAATTATTTATTTATTTAATAATTTATTTATTTAATAATTTAAAATGCTGTTAAACAGATCCAAGCAATTGAAAGAATAGAAGCCAATATGAAATATCTCATGGGAAAAACAAATGGAAGCTAATGACTTTATGAGAAATCAAGATGCTGTTAAGCAGATCCAAACAAATGAAAGAATAGAAGGCAATGTGAAATATCTCATGGGAAAAACCACTGACCTGGAAAATAGATCCAGGAGAGACAATCTAAAAATTATTGGACTACCTGAAAACCATGATCAAAGAAAGAATCTAGAAATCATCCTTCGAGAAATTCTCAAGGAAAATTGTCCTGATGTTTTAGACCAAGAGGGTGAAATAGAGCTTGAAGAAATCCACCAATCACCCCCTGAAAAAGATCCCAAAAAATAAACTCATAGGAATATTATAGCCTGGTTCCTGAATTCTCAGATCATGGAGAAAATATTACAAGTAGCCAGGAAGAAACAATTTGAATACTGTGGAAATGCAATCAGGATAGTGCAGGATTTGGCAGCTTCTACCATGAGGGATCAAAGGGCATGGAATATGATATCCCAAAGAGCAAAGGAACCAGGATTAAAACCAAGAATCACCTACCCAGCAAAACTGAGTATCATGTTTCAGGGGACAATATTTTCATTCAGTGGAAAAAAAGACTTTCAAGCAATCTTGAGGAAAATATCAGAGTTGAATAGAAAATTTGACATTCAGATACAAGAAGCAAGAAATACTTGAGGAAGTAAACAGGGAAGATAAACCATTCAGAGTTGAACTATTTGCATTTCTACATGGAAAAACAATTACTGATGAAACCTTTATCAGTATGAAAATAGGGGAAGAAGGGCATATGGTCAAATGAATGTATATGTGAATGTGTGTGTATATGTTTACAGATATACACAGATTGAGGGTACAGGTTAAATTTAATCAGAATGGATGATACTTAAAGGGTGAAATTAAGAGGTGAGAGAGGCATATAACAAGAGGAGATGGGAAGAGATAGAATGGGGTAAACGATCTCATATAAAAGAGGCAAGGGAAAGTGGTTGCAGGGGAGGAGAAGAACAGGAAGGCAAAAAGGCAAAACCTTATTCTCATTGAATTTGGTACAGGGAGAGAATAACATACTTACTAAATGGGATATTTCACCCTATAGGAGAGTGGGGGGGGAGGGGGATGGCAAGGGAGATGATGGAAAGGAGGGCAGGAGGGAAGGGAGGGAGGGAATTTGGAAGCACCCACTTTTGAAAAGGGAGAGGGTCAAAGTAGGGAATAGACCAAGTGGGAGGAGGGATAAGTGGGAGGGAAATATATTCAGTCTTTTACAATATATCTACTATGGTAATGTTTTGCATAGCTACACATGTACAACATATACTGAATTGGTTACCTTCCCAGTTAGGGTGGGTGAAAATGGAGGAAGGGAATGAATTTGGAATTCCGGGTTTTAAAATCAAATGTATAAAAATATATAAATACTACTATTAATACGATTTTACATATAATTATGAAATAAGATATACAGGCATTGGCGCAGAGAGATTCAATTTGCCCTACTGAAAAATTCAAAGTGGGTATGGGAGAATATATGAGAGAGAACAGATGGGATGAAAGGATACCCTTTGGGAGTTCTATTCTGGGGTAATTTGTATGGGGAAAATGGGGGAAAATTTTAACTCAAAATCTGGCGGAAATGAATGACGTAAACCAGAAGTTAATAAAGCATATGAAAAACAAACAAACAAACAGACTAACTCAAATGGCAAAAGAGGCCACAAAAGCCAATGAGGTCAAAAAGGCCTTAAAAAGCAGTGTTGGACAGATGGAAAAGGAATTTCAAAAACTCACTGAAGAGTATAATTCCTTCAAAATTATATTGGATCAAATGGAAGCTACCGACTTATGAGAAAACAAAATACTATATAACAGATCCAAACAAATGAAAAAATAGAAGGCAATATGAAATATCTCACTGGAATCACAACTGACTTGGAAAATACATCCAGGAGAGATAATTCTAAAATTATTGGATTACCTGAAAGACATGATCAAAAGAAAAAAAAAAGAAAGACTAGACATCATCCTTCAAGGAATTCTCAAGGAAATTTGCCCTGATATCTGAGAATCAAGGTCGAAAGAGAAATCAACAGAATTCAACAACTGCCTCTTGAAAAAGTTCCCCAAAAGTAACCCCTTAGGAATATTATAGCCAAATACTAGAGTTCCCAGTTCCAGGGGCAAATACTACAAGCAGTTAGGAAGAAAAAGTTTGAGTATTTTGGAAACACAATCAGGTAACACAAAATCTAGCACCTTCTATATTAAGGGATTGAAGGGCTTGGAATATGATATTCCAGAGGTCAAAGGAGCTAGGATTAAAAGCAAGAATCACCTACCCAGCAAAACTGCATATAATATTTCAGGGGAAAATATGGACATTCATTGAAATAGAGGACCTTCAAGCATTCTTAATGAAAAGACCAGAGATGAACAGAAAATTTAATTTCACATACAAGAAGCAAAAGAAGTATGAGAAGGTAAATAGGAAAAAGAAATGATAAGGAACTGGATGAGGGGATATCCTGTGGGACTGCTATTCTGGGGTAGTTGTGAGGGGAAAAATGGGGAAAAATGTATAACTCAAAATCTGATGGAAATGAATGATATAAACCAGAAATTAATAAAGCATTTGAAAAAAAAATAGACTAACCCAAATGGCAAAAGAGGCCCAAGCCAAAGAGGAGATGAATGCCTTAAAAAATTGAATCTGCAAGATGGAAGAGGAATTTCAAAAACTCCCTGATGAGAAAAATTAGATTGGAGCAAATGGAAGCTGACTTTTTGAGAAATCAATATATTATAAAATAAATCCAAACAAATGAAAAAATAGTAAGCAATGTGAAATATCTCATTGGAAAAGCCACTAATCTGGAAAATAGATCCAGGAGAGATAATTTAAGAATTATTGGACTACCTGAAAGCCATGAGCAAAAAAAAGCCTGGACACCATCTTTCAAGGAATTATCAAGCAAAATTTCTCTGAAATTCTAGAACCAGAGCACAAAATATAAATGGAAAGAATTTACCAATCAGCTCTCGAAAAAGATCCCAAGAAGAAAACTCCTATGAATATTATAGCTAAATTCCAGAATTCCCAGTTCAAGGAGCAATTACCGCAAGCAGTCAGGAAAAAACAATTTGAGTATGGTAGAAAAACAATCAGGATAACACAGGACCTAGCATCTTTTACATTAAGGGATTGAAGGGCTTAGAATCTGCTATTCCTGAAGTCAAAGGAGCTAGGATTAAAACCAAGAATGTCCTACCCAGCACAACTCAGTGTAATGCTTCAGGGAAAAATATGGCTAATCAATGAATTAGAGGATTTTCAAGCATTTTTTGATGAAAAAACCAGATCTGAACAGAAAATTTGACTTTCAAATATTAGAAGCAAGAGAAGCATGAGAAGGTAAACAGGAAAAAGAAATCATAAGATACTTATTAAAGTTGAACTATTTACATTGCTATATCGAGTTAAGAGGTGAGAGAGGAATGTGGCAAAAGGAGATGGAGAGGGACAGGGTGGGCTAAACTATCTCATGTAGAAGAGGCAAGGGGAAGTGGTTGCAGGGGAGGGGAAGAACAGGAAGACAAAAAGGCAAAACCATATTCCTATTGGATTTGGCTCAGGGAGAGAATGACATACATACTAAATGGGATATCTCACCCTGCAGGAGAGAAGGGAAAGAGGGATGAGAGGGGGGATGATGGAGGGGAGGGCATTCTGCAGGGAGGAGAGGTTGAAGGTACCCACTTTCGAAGAGGGACAGGATCAAAGTAGAGAATGGACCAGGTGGGGGGTGGGATGAGTGGGAGGGAAATATAAGCAGTCTTTTACAATATATCTACTATGGTAATGTTTTGCATAGCTATACATGTACAACACATACTGAATTGCTTATCTTCCCAGAGGGAGTGGGTGACAAGGGAGAAAGGGAATGGATCTGGAATTTGAAGTTTTGAAATGAAATGCTTCAAATATATATAAATACTATTATTGATACTATTTTGCATGCAATTGGGAGATAAGGCGTGCAGGCATTGGGGCACAGAGATTCACCTTGCCCTAATGGTGAAGTCAAAGGGGGTATGGTAGAAGATATGGGAGAGAGCAGATTGGATGAGGGGATATCTTGTGGGACTGCTATTCTGGGGTGGTGGGTAGGGGAAAAATGGGGAAAATATTGTAACTCAAAATCTGGAGGAAATGAATGATGTAAACCAGAAGTTAATAATGCATTTGTTGGAAAAAAAAATAAAAAAAATACATTGCTATATGGAAAAACAATAACTGTAACTTGTAAGACTTTTCTCAGTTTGAGGATAGTTAAAGGGAATATATATGTATATGTGTATAAACATGTATGTGTGTGCATATGTATGTACATATATAGAGAGAGACAGAAGGCACAGGATTACTTGAATATGAAGGGATGATATCTAAACAAATAAAATTAAGAGGTGAGAGAGGAATACATTGGGAGAAGGAAAGGGAGAGATAGATTAGTGTAAGTTATCTCATATAAAAGAGGCAAGCGAAAACTCTTACAATGAAGGGGAAGAAAGGAATTTGAAAGGGAATGGGACAACATTACTGAAATTGAATTTGGATTAAGGAGGGAATTACATATACACTCAGTTGGACATCTTGCCCTAGAGGAAAGTATGGGGGGATGGGGATAAAAGGGGGGATGGTAGAAGGGAGGGCAGATTGGGGAAAAGGGACACAGTCAAAGGAGAAAATATAATAAATGGGCCAGAGGGGCTGGAGAGAATTACAGTTAGTCTTCCAAAATATAACTACTATGGAAATATTTTGCATAACTACACACGTAAAATATATCGTGAATTGCTTATCTTTCCAGTGGGGGTTGATGAGGAGGGAAGAAGGGAAAAAATCCCAGAACTCAAAATTTTAAAAACAAATGTTTAAAAAAATTGCTTTGAACATGCAATTGGGAAATAAGATATACAGGCAATGGGGTATAGAAATCCATCTTGCCCTTCTAAAAAGTTGTAACGGGGGGCGTGAGGGAGGACATAAGAGAGAACAGATCAGTAGGCTCACTACTTTTGGGTGGGGGTAGGGGAAAGATGGGGAGAAAAATTTGGAACTCAAAATCTGGTGGAAATGAATGTAGAAAACTAAAAATAAATAAATAAATTGGAAAACAAATATGTTTTTTTAAAAGAAAAAGAAACATGAATGAAGGATCTGGCCCTACTCTCCTAAGCTTATGTCACCTGACAAATTGCAATTCCATAACTCAGTTGCTAACTATATCTCCCCTTAGAGTCTAGAGTTATTCCTGAGGGTCTAGGTAGAAAACACTTTTTAAGGTTTACCAGACTCTATGGATAAACGTTATTTTATAGTGATTTTTATTGTCATTATTGCTCTCCTAATGTTTTCTTGGGGGATTCATCAAGACATGAATGTTACTCTTACTCACAGAGCATAACTTTTGACAAGTTCCATTAAGTTGAAAGGATTTTTGAGTCTTTGGGGCCTGCCAATAGACTGTATTAGTGTCTATTATGTGAGGACTAGTCTAGCTAAGTTCAAAGAGCTCCTCACTAGATGGGCTGCAGAGTTATGATTTTATTTCTTTCCCATTCTCCCCCAGATCTAGCATTTCTAAAATATAATCTACTAAGATGCCTGGGGGCTGTATATTATGTCAGTGAGAGAGGAGTGACTGAATTGATAAATTTACAATATCTTAAAATATTAACCATATTAGTATTTTTCCTTATTCCCCTGAAAAGCTCATTCTATTGTTGTAAAGATTTGGTGGTTAGGATCCACACCACCACCACTGAATTTCCTTTCCAAAGGCAGCTATATAATACAGCGGAAAGAATTCTGGGCCTCGAGTCAGAAAGAACTGAGTTTACAGCTGGCCTCAGACACTTACTAGCCATGTGAACCTGGGCAGATCTTTTAGTCTTTGCCTATTTCAGTTTCCTCATCAGCAAAAGAGGGGTAGTGATAGTACCTATGGTCCTGGATTGTTGTGAGGATCAAATGAATTATATATGTATATGATTAACATAGTGCATGACACATAGGAGGGACTTAATAGGTGCTAATTCCTCTTCCCCAGTGTGTTTACCTCCCCATAACTATCCATCTTCTCAATTCATTTTCAGACTCGAGAGCTTTCTAGAAAAGTATATTTTTGTCATGAAAATGAGCCCAAATTTGAGAATGGATAAGCCAAAATGACAGAAAAGCAGTCTTCAGTTCTAAGCGAAAACAGTATTTAGGAGAGAGGGAGGCAAACCAGCAGGATGTAAAAGGAATAAAAGCAGATTGAGATAAACATGGGGGGGTAGTGAGATTTGATCAAAGACTGAAATACAGAAATTTGATCAAAGAAAACCTCATAAAGGACCAACTACTTGCTATTCTGTCAACAGACTTCGAAGGAGATTATATTCACAAATTTAGTCATGTTACTGTACCACATCTATATTTTATGAATATGCTATTCTAACTATAAATATTCCTTTTTATTTCTTACAAAATTGAAAGTGGAGTGGCCGATAAATAACTTTGTTTTTCCCACTTATGGAGAGCAAAGCCAAAAAAGTGCTGGTTTTTACTTAAACTTATAAATAATATAACTCAAAGCTAGTTGGAGATTAACTTAGAAGAAAGAGAACTAGAAAACATAATAGGGAGTCAGGCTGTATGCATTAGGCCTAAGTAGTTTTAATGGTTTTCAAACTTTCAAATTATCCACATATTATCCCAGTTGAAAATTGTCCTAAAATCAGTATTTCTCTTAAATGTACTTTTCACCAGAGAACATTACTCTGTTTTTTTTCCCTTTTCTTTAGTTGTTTTGGACATATTACCAACAGATCATGAATGTATGTATGGTCCTTGTGAGAAAAGTGCTTTGCAAATTGTAAAGCATTATTGAAATGGGAGTTATTTTATCTTCTTCTTATTGTGTAAGCCTAATGTATGAGTTGGTCTATTCGGGTATGTCAGCTTTTGCAAATCTATTGCATTCCTGTGGGTACCTGTTTCTGCACCCAGGCATTAGGTTTGGAAACCATTTTATGCATTTCTATTACCTTTCCTCTAAAAGGGCTTATTGTACATTTAATTCTCTTGATAATGATAATATTGTGAATTTATACAATCTTTTCCTTTAAGGAAGCTAAAGCACTCTGTGTATAATCTCATTTATCCTCTAAAATCGTCCATTAAAAAGGAAAATGGTGTGTCATATGAAATGTAAAAGACCATGAAAGTCGTTTCCTTATACAATTGCTGTCACCGTCAATTTCCATTTTCTTGATTCATAACACATCTTTCCGCCCAGTCTCTGCATTAATCCAAATTGTACAAAGACAACAATTAGAGTACAAATAGAAATTAAGAAGTAATTAAGCTTCCTAACTATGCATGCCTGCTTTTCTCATTTTGGGTTCAGAATTTTATCTTGCAGCACTGGGTTCCCAAATCCCACCTAACAAATATTTTAACTGATTTACTTTTTAGGTATCATGCCCTGTAAGACCTTAGACTGTGGAATCAATTCAATTCAATGTGGGGATATTAATTAAGTACATAGTATATGACCACTGTGTTCAGCAATAGAGATATAAAAACCAAAAAGCAAATAAACAGATCCAAATGAGACTCCAGAACTATTGATTCATAGACTCTGATATTTATAAAGGAGCTTGGATGTCATCTATTCCAAATGCTTATCCAGTGTAGGAATTCTCAAAATATTCTTTATCTATTTACTGGGAAGTTACTTTTTATATTTCCTTTAAAATTTTCCATCAGAGGTGTTGCACATAGATACAGATATAATATATACCAACATACACACATACATATATGCATACGCCTCAAAATAATATGCATTTTTATGTTTGATAGAGGATATCTTTCACTTTATAACTAGCACAAATACTCTATTGCTGTTTCAAATTGAATAAATGAGAACTCATTTAATTGGCAGAGGTGTCAAATTCAAATAGAAACCAGAAATCGTACAGAAATATTTCTGCTTATGCATGTTGATATAGAAAACCACACATTAAAATTGTCTATATTCTATTGCATTTTCCCTTTTTTAATTTATTTCCTAGATACATTTTAATCTGGTTCTACCCTGGCATTCTAGAATGTGGCAGAGCATATGGTTCATGGAATGTTTGGCATTCTGGTCTACTGTATCTAAAGTATATCATTTCATTCTTCTATTTACAGAAAAAATTCAACTTTTAAAAATTCTATGCTAATGATGGACTTCATTCAGTGGGTAAAGTTTTTGATTTAGTGTGCAAGACCTGAGTTTAAACCTAGCTTTAGACACTTACAAGATTTGCACCCCTGGACAGGTTATTTAACCATTATCTACTTCAGTTTCCTCATCTAAAAAATGAGCAAGATAATAGCACCTTCTTCCCAAGGTTGATGTGAGGATAAAATGAGATAATATATGTAAAGTACTTTGCTGACCTTAAAATTTTATGAAATAGCAGCAGCAGCAGCAGCAGCAGCAATAGTAGTAGTAGTAGTAGTAGTAGTAGTAGTTAGTAGTGGTGGTGGTGGTGTGTTCACTCTTCTTTTTGAAGAGGTCCATGACACAAGGGAAATGATGACATAACTTGCAGTTGACTTTGATTTGACTGAGGGAGGTCTGTGCAAAGTCACCAGCTTCACCTTTTCCTCCAGAGTAATCTGGATTCAGTGACCAGATATTTATCAAGATTACTGGAGATGATTCAGAATGCAATGGGGAAACCTGACCCTTTTAGGCTAAGGTCTTTTCAGGTGTTTGTTTAGAGTGAGGTAACACCCATTCAGTCCTATTTAAGAAATGAGTCAAGGAATGGTACCTTTAATTAGAAAAAAATAAATCAAGCTGGGAGGGGAAGACCCTCAGTGTTGTTGTTTCAAAGAGAAATAGTTACCATTGAAATTCACTCTGAGCCAGGAGAGACCAAAACACAGTATTAGTAGGAGTAGTAGTAGAAATAGTAATATTTCAACCTTGTTCTTATGGGCGAAGAAATATGGGTTTAAATTCACTTCCCAAATGACAAGTATCATCAAATATCTGAATGGATATGATGTCCCTCTTTATAATTTATCTAGGCTAAATATCCAAAAATTTACCTTTGGATTACTATCTCTTATTTTAATGTAATTTTAAAACTATGGTGTCCAAACTGGAACATAATTTTACTTTTTGGAGGGCAAGTGGGGTTAAGTAACTTGCCCAAGGTGTCATACGGCTAGGTTTTTGTTTGTGTGTGTGTTAAGTGCCTGAGGCCGGATCTGAACTCAGTTCCTTCTGACTCCAGGGCTGACGCTCTACTCACTGAGCCACCTAGCCACCCCTGGAACATAATTTTAAAGAAATGTTCTGACTAACATATAGCACAGTTGGTGTCTCACCAGCTCCCATATATTTACAAAATGGCTCTTTTAGCAAGCCTAAAATTGTTTGTTGCCCCTCACCAACATTTACTTTGGTTGTCATATCAAGCTACTGACTCACTGGAAATACAGATAAGTTAAACCTTTATTTGCCCTTGATGCACTTATAGTGTTGTTTAGTCTTGTCTCTATCATGTTGCATATATATGTGTGTGTGTGTGTGTGTGTGTATAGTTATTTTTTCTTTGTAAATGTATCTATTTATATTTTAGTTTTAAAAAGTCATTTCCACAATATTTTGAGTTACAAATTTTTCCCTGTCTTCCCCCTAACCCCCCATCCCAAGATAGCAAGCACACTGAACACCCCTTCCCCCCAATCTGTTCTTTCTTATATCCTCCCCCACGTCCCCTTTCTTACTTATAGGGCAAGATGGATTTATATACCAAATTGCCTGTACATCTTATTTCTGGGTTGTATGTAAAAAATAGTTTTTGAAACTTTGAATTCCAGATTCTTTCACTTCTTCCTTCCTCGCTCACCCCCAATGGAAAGACTAGCAATTCAATATGAGCTGTATATGTGTAGCTACACAAAATATTTCAATAGTAGCTATATTGTGTAAGATTGACTGTATTTCCCTCCATCCTATCCTACCCCCCCATATATTCTATTTTATCCTTTGACCTTGTCCCTTTGTTTTTTTAACAAATGCTTTACTAACTTCTGGTTTACATCATTCATTTCCTCCAGATTTTGAGTTACAATTTTTTCCCCATTTTCCCCTACCCACCACCCCAGAATAGCAATCCCACAAGATATCCCCTCATCCAATCTGCTCTCTCCCGTATCTTCTCCCATACCACCATTGAATTTATCATTAGGGCAAGGTGAATCTCTGTGCCCCAATGCCTGCACATCTTATCTCCCAATTACATGCAAAATAGTATTAATAATAGTATATATATATATATGAAACATTTAATTTTGAAACTTTGAATTTCAGATCCATTTCCTTCTTCCCACTCCCTCTGGGAAGATAAGCAATTCAGTATGTGTTGTACATGTATAGCTATGCAAAACATTACCATAGTAGATATATTGTAAAAGACTGCTTATATTTCCCTCCCACCGGTCTCACCTCCCACCTGGTCCATTCCCTACTTTGATCCTGACCCTCTTTGATAGTGGGTATTTCCAACCTCCCCTCCCCCCAAAATGCCCTCCCCTCCATCATTCCCCCTCTCATCCCCCTTTCCCCTACTCAGGAGAGTGAGTGAGGGTAAGATATTCCATTTAGTATGTATGTGATTCTCTCCTTGAGCCAACTTCAATGAGAATATGCTTTTGCCTTTTTGCCTTCCTGTTCTTCCCCTCCCCTGCAACTACTTCCCCTTACCTCTTCTACATGAGATAGTTTACCCTACCCTGTCTCTCCCCATCTCCTCTTGCCACTTTCCTCTCTCACCTCTTAACTTCACCCCTTAAGTATCATCCCTTCCCACCAAATTCAACCTGTGCCCTCTATCCATGTATACCTGTAAACATATATACACATTCACATATGTATTCATATGCCCATATACCCTTCTTCAATTATTTTCATACTGAGAAAGGTTTCTTCAGTCACAGTTATTGTTTTTCCATGTAGGAATGTAAATAGTTCAACTTTGATAAGTTCCTTTTGATTTCTTTTCCCTGTTTACATTCTCAAGTATTTCTTGCTTCTTGTGACTGTAAGTCAAATTTTTTATTCAACTCTGGTCCTTTACTCAAGAATGATTGAAAATCCTCTATTCCCCTGAATGACCATACTTTTCCCCTGAAACATGATATTCATTTTTTCTGGGTAGGTAATTCTTGGTTTTAATCCCAGGTCCTTTGCCCTCTGGAATATCATATTCCCTTCGATCTCTCAATGTAGAAGCTGCCAGGTCCTGTGCTATTCTGATTGTGTTTCCACAATATTGAAATCGTTTCTTCCTGTCTGCTTGTAGTATTTTCTCTTTGATCTGGGAATTCTAGAATCTGTCTATAATATTCCTAGGAGTTTACTTTTTGGGATCCTTTTCAGGAGATGATCTCTAGATTCTTTCAACCTCTATTTTGTCCTCTAGGTCTAAAACATCAGGGCAATTTTCCTTGAGAATTTCTTGAAGGAAGATTTCCAGATTCTTTCTTTGATCATGGTTTTCAGGTAGTCCAATAATTTTTAGATTGTCTCTCCTGGTTCTATTTTCCAGGTCAGTAGATTTTCCCATGAGATATTTCACATTGCCTTCCATTCTTTCATTTGTTTGGATCTGCTTCATAGCATCTTGATTTCTCATAAAGTCACTAGCTTCCATTTGTTCCAATCTAACTCTGAAGGAATGAATCTCCTCAGTCAGCTTTTTTTATTCTTTTTCCATCTGGCAAAGTCAACTTTTAAGGCATTCTTCTCCTCAATGCCTTTTGTGCCTCTTTTGCCACTTGAATTAGTCTGTTTTTTAAGATGTTATTTCCTCAGTCAGGCTGTTGGCTCTCATTTCATACTTTTCCTGCATCCTTCTAATTTCTCCTCCAAGTTTTTCCTCCACTTCTCTCATTTGGTTTTTAAAATCCTTCTTAGGGTCCTCTATGGCCTGTAACCTGCTCAAATTTTCATTTGGGGCTTTTGGTGCAGCAGTTCTGACCTCACATACCTCTTCCTGTTCCATGCTTTGATCCTCTTTGCACCAAAAATAGGAGTCTAATGTTGCATATTTATGTTTATTTTGTTTCCTTTGCCGAGGCATGTTGTCACTCAATTACTTGACTTTTGGGCTTGTTGCCACAGTAGGGCTCTGCCACCAGACAGGGGAGCTTCTCTTCCAAACATTGGTGTCTTCACAACTTCCAGAGGTATTAGTGGGTGGCCTCTGTGAAGCCTCCACACGCTCTGGCAAGCTGGATACCCACCACAAGACCTCCAAACTGGACTGCAATCCAGATCCAGGGAGGTTAAAGCAAGAGCGAGTACCCTCCTGCCCCAAGACTGATTGCTGGATCTCCCTACGGTTAGCAGGCCAGGAGCTGAAGCTGCAACCGAAGCCACAAAATGTCTTCTGAGCCATGCCTCCTAAGCCACATCTCGCTCCCAGGGGAAGAAGCTGATGCATTCCCCAAATACTGGTCCCAAAGTCCATAGCGCACTAACCTCTTATTTTGTCCTAGGCTTGTCTGTGTTGATAATTCTGGAATCACCACAGCTGCTGGTGTTCTGGGGTCCCTCCAGTTGGCTGCTGGCCTGGCCACCCTGGGGCCAAAACCCCGGCTCACCCAGTCCTGGGCTCAGCTTCCAGAGAGCTCCACTTGCTACTCCCAGAGTGCTGTGCTGGCCACTCCCTGAATGCTGCTGGGCTGTCCTCAGCAGGAGGTTAGCTTCTCTGTGTTGTTCTATGGGTGCTGGAGCTCCAGAAGGTGTTCAGAGTCCCCTTTTACATGATTTTGAAGTGGTGTGGGAGAGAGAACCTTGGAAGTGCTGTTTCTACTCTGCCATCTTGGCTCTGCCCCCCGACCATGTCCCTTTTCAAAAGTGTTTGCTTCTAAATACCCTTTCCCCTAATCTGTCCTCCTTTCTAGCATCTGTCCTCTTATCCCCACCCCCCCTACTCTCCTATATGGTAAGATACTCAATAGAGTGTGTATGTTATTCCCTCCTTAAGCCAAATCCAGTGAGAGTAAAGTTGACTCATTCTCTTTCACCTTCCTGCTCTTCTCCTCCATTAAAATAGTTTTCTCTTGCCTCTTTTATGTGAGATAATTTACCCTCTCCTCTCCCTTTCTCCTCCCAATATATTCATCTCCACCTCTTCATTTTATTTTTTAGATATCATCCCTTCATATTCAACTAATCCTAGCCCTCTGTATACATGTACACACATATGTACACACACATACATTCAGCTTTACATGCATACACACACAAATATATATTGCCTTTAACTATCCTCATACTGAGAAAAGTCTCGTGAGTTACAATTATCATTTTTCCATGAAGGAATATAAATAGTCAACTTTAATTAACTCCTTATGATTTCTTTTTCCTGTTTACCTTCTCATGCTTCTTTTACTTCTTGTATTTGAAAATCAAATTTTCTGTTCATCTCTGGTCTTTTCATCAAGAATGTTTGAAGGTCCTCTATTTCAATGAATGTCCATATTTTTCCCTGAAACATTCTACACAGTTTTGCTGGGTAGGTGATTCTTGGTTTTAATCCTAGCTCCTTTGACCTCTGTAATATGTGCCATCTCCTCATCCGATTCTAGCCCCCAGGAAAAGAAGGTGAGGCACCCCAAAATCCTGTTCCCAAAGTCCATAATGCACTAACCTCTCACTTTGTGATGCAAATTCTGGAAAAGCTATAACTGCTGGTGTTCTGGGGTCCCTCCAGCTGGCTGCTGGACTGGCTGCCCTGTGGCTAAAACGTCCGACTCACTTGGTCCTGGGCTTGGCTCCCAGTGTGCTGTGCTGTTGGCTCCCAGAATTCTGTGTTGGCCGCTCCCTGCCGGGCTGCTGGGCTGTCCTCAGAGGGAGGTTAGCTTCTCTGTTTCATTCTGTGGCTGCTGGATCTCCAGAGGTTGTTCAGAGACCCCCTTTTACATAATTTTGAAGTGGTGTGGAATGGAGCACAGTAGAAGGGCTGTTTCTACTCTGCTATCTTGGCTCCAGCCCTAGTCTATTTTTTAAGGTGCTATTTTCTTCAGTATTTTTTTTTTTGCTTCTTCTTTAGCAGACTGTGTACTCACTTATCTTGATTTTCTTACATCTTTCTCATTTCTTTTCTCAATTTTTCCTCTACTTCTCTTACTTGATTTTCAAAATTCTTCTTGTGCTTCTCCATGACCTGGAACCAGTTAATGTTGTTCTTGAAGTCTTTTCATGAAAGCGTTTTGGCTTTGTTGTCTTCTTCTGGTTCTGTGTTTTGATTGTCTTTGTCAATAAGAAACTATTCCATAGTTTGATATTGATTCTTCTGTTTATTCATCTTGCCAGCCAATTACTTGACTTTTGCCAATGCAGAACTCTGCTTCCAGAGTGGAGAGTTCTGTGTTACAAATTTCTGGGATTTTATATAGCAGTTGTCAGAGACTTTTCTGGGCATCTGCCTCAGAAATGTGAGGATGACTGCCTCTCCACAGTCTCAACAAGCTGTGCCACATTAGTGCTCTTCATTTTAATACCGCCACCCAAGACTGTGACCCAGACCAAAGCAGATTAAAGCAACAGCAATTATCATCTGAAAGGTCATTGGGCCCCTGTGATTTGTAGGCCTGCAACTCAGGAGGTAGCCACAGGCAGCAGCTGCAATTGCCTCTACCATCACCTCTGCTGCCCCAGAGGCAGGGTCCAGACCACACTCTTCTCTCACCTGATTTCAAAAGAGTTCCCCATTGACCTTTCACTTTCTCTTTGGAGATTATGGATTGATAAGTCTGGAAAGTACCAAAGTTTCTGGAGAATCAGTCCCCTGACATTTACTCTGGCCAGTTTGTGCTGCAGATCTGGGCTGGTGTGGCTCACGCGGGACTGCACTCCACTCCCAACTCTGTGCAATAGACCTTTCCTGTAAGCCTGCTAGCCAGCTTTCAATGGGAGATTTATTTCTCTCTGTCACTTTGTGGGTTCCGTAGTGCTAAAATTTGTTTAGAGTTAATTTTTTTTTTAAGCAATTGGGGTTAAGTAACTTGCTCAAGGTTACACAGCTAGTCATTATTTATGTGTGGGTGCTCATTTTCTGAGGCCGGATTTGATCTCGGGTCATCCCAACTCTGAGGCTGGCGCTCTTACTCACTGTGCCACCTAGCCGCCCCTTTAGGGCAACTGGGGTTAAGTAACTTGCCCAAGGTCACATGGCTAGGTTTTTGTTTGTGTGGATTAAGTGTTGGAGGCTGGCTCGGAACTCAGGTCCTTCTGACTCCAGGGCTGGCGCTCTATTCACTGTGCCACCTAGCCGCCCCTAGAGTTATTTTTTTTTACAGTTATTAGAGGTGGTTAGAATGGGAGCTCAAGCAAGTTACTGCTTTTATTACACCTATGTAGTTATTTTTTAAATTAATTGTAAGATCTACATTCATTCCTATTAAAGTATTAAGATCCATTCATGTTGGGGCGGCCCTGGAGTCAGAAGGACCTGAGTTCGGATCCGGCCTCAGACACTTAACCCACACAAACAAAAACCTAGCCATGTGACCTTGGACAAGTTTGAATGATTAAACATTTTCATTGAAACCCACAACCTCTTAATTCTCTCCAAAACAGAAATTATGCAATAAAGACAAAGACACTTCTGCTGTCTCTATGGTGTTGGACATTGAGAATCACCCCCCCCCCCCAAGAAAAAAGAAAACAACATGGATTAAAACACAAACTGACCCTGAGTTCACTCAGAAACCCTCCCCCTTTTTCCATGCTACCAATAAAAACTTTAATCTGCCTTAGTAGACTCAAAGATATGACATAGACATAAAACACAACCCCCTCCATGCCACAGCCACCCAACCTGTTTTCAGTGCCATGAAGACTTCACTTTAGACCGTGGTGCTTTGTTCAAAGAACTAAAGAACAGAATGAGTAGAACAGGTTACCAGGAAAGAATCCTGTGTGAAGGGGAGGAGAGCTATGTGGCCCTCCTTGACGGAAAGAGGATTTCATCCTGATGGCGCCAGTTCTGATCACTCAAAGGTGGTTATAGCAGAGACTTAGATCTTCTGAATTATCAAAGATTTCAGTAAGAAAAAATGTCAGAAGATCTTGAATATAAAGAGATACATCAATAGATTAGACTGTAACAACAGAAGGAAATAATATTTCCAGATCTAGTAAATGAGTTCAAATATTTAAAAATAAATACTTTAGAAGCAAGGAAAATGATTAAACCCTTAATGAGATGAAAGATCATGTGGAATTTGAAGAGAACATGGAAACATATCACCCTTCTTGAATGAGTCAAAAAATAAATCACAATTGTGAAAACAGAATTTTTCACATGTATAAAAAAAGGAAGGGGCAGAATAGGGAACCCCCCCCAAAAAAAAAGGAAACAAAAAAAAAACCAAATCCCTAGAATCTGCAATAGTAGGCCACACCAAAGAAACAAAGGAGAGGAAATCAGATTTGGAAGGCAAATACACAGAAATGAAGGGAAATCTAGAAAAATAGAAGGAAAAAATAACATTTAAAAAATAATACTCACTGTGCAAGCAAAACATAAATATCTTGAAGGCAGAATATATTGGGACAATTTAAGGATTGCAGTTTTCACAGAACATCACAACAGGACAAAAATCCTTAACAATAAAATGAAGGAAATAACAGAAGAAAACTCTCAGAACTTCTTAACATCGAAAATTAAATTCCAATTCAAAGAATTAAGGGGGAAAAATACTGCAATCATCAAGACACATACAGTTTAGAGTTAACAGTTCAGTTCCAAAGACATCAAATTCTGCACACTCTTAGTTGAAAGACCTTCAAATGCAAAGGGAAGGAAATTGGGATAACAAAAGACTATTCTGTATCCACTATAAAGGAAAAATGGGATGGAATAACACCTTACAAAGACCAAGGGCATTCAAGCTTAAGCAATGGGGTGATCTACCCAACAAAACTGAGCTTAACCATACATGAAAAAATAAGAGCAAGAATTATAAATAAAGAGGAGTCTGAAATATTTACAAAACAGAGACAGAGACAGAGAAGGAGGGAAGGAGGAAGAGACACAGAGAGAGAGAAAGAACTCAAAATGAGTATCATAGATAGACAGGAAGATAATGGATAATGAAGAGAATGAGAGAAATCCATTTTCAACCGAAGTGCAAAAATTATTTGCTTCTTTGTCTCCCCAAGGAATAGAAAAGTGAGAATGAATAAAAATAGCAGGCAAGGAGAGCAGAAGCAGTAGTGACAAAAATAATTCATTCTAAATATAAACTGAGAGATAGATGAGGTGGAAATTACATAAAGGTAACTGTGAAGAAGTTGACAGGGGCCCTCATGGACATAATCTGTAACAAAACTACATGCAGTCAAATCATTTTTTTAAAAATTGGAAGTATATTATTCTATGATAAGATACATGAAAAGAGGGGAGGCAGTCAGGGAAATAGGGAGGAATGAGTGCTGTGCTAGAGATAGCAATGAGGGGAATGGGACTTCTGTAGTCTTAGGAAGAGTAGAACCCACAAGAGAGTGAGTAAGGAAGGTGGAACATGGAGAATAGTGAAAAGGGAGGGAAAGGAAGGAGGCCTTACTTTGTAGGTGGGAGGGCCCTCCACTGATTAATGATCCTATGTCTGAAGAGAGGTGATCTGTAAAGGGGGATGAATAAATTACACTAGGTGAAGCCTATGGGATTTGGTGTTTGAAAAGTCTTCTTGTTCTTTATTGGGAGAGGAAAATTTGAATCTCTGGAAACAACCAGCATCTACTAGAGTGGGAGAGCATGCATATCAATATTGGTTTTAATATAAATGAGAAAAAATAGCAATCAAGGGAGTATCTAGATTAGTGATAGACCATATAATCAGGGATATGGCAGAAGGGACCAACTATGGGGCAATTTTCTCTTTGAAATATACAAGAATTGGCATTGTTCTGGGAATGAGACATAATGGAAAAAGGAAATTCATGGGGCAAGTACTACAAAGTAGTTGTAGAAAGCCACTAGAAAGAGGACCATAAAAGGAATATCTTGAAAGTTTTGATTGCATTAGGAATACAAAACAGAGACAGAGACAGAGAAGGAGAGAAGGAGGAAGAGACAGAGAGACACACAGAGAGAGAAAGAACTCAAAATGAGTATCATAGATAGACAGAAAGATAATGGATAATGAAGAGAATGAGAGAAATCCATTTTCAACCGAAGTGCAAAAATGAAATTAAAAAGAAATGATACATAGGGCTATTTGAAGAAATTATTGGGAGTAAGGGGAAAAGAACTAGTGGGAAAGAGGTTAAATTAAAGCGACAATAGTGATGATGATGGTGATGATGATGATGATGATGATGATGATGATGTAACTGAAGTAAACTAGGTAACATAATAATGAAGTAACTGAAGTTTACAGCAGAAGAGATAAAATGATAACTTTTAAAAACTCAATATTAGAGACAGATGGAGGAAAATATAAGCCTAACTCATAATTTTAGATGTGAAAGGATTAAATGATCTAATAAAATAACAAAAAAGTGACAGATTGGATAAAAAACAGAACCCCTCAATCTGTTGCTTAAAACATACACAAATACACTCACAATAAAACTGAGGGGATAGGGAAAAATGCACTATGCCTCAAGTGAATCCAAAAAAGCAGGAATTGTAACCTTGCTATCTGACAAAGCAAAAATAAATATTCAGAAAATAGAGGAGATTAAATGCAAATTATTACCTGACAGAACTTTTTAGATCATTCTGTTATGTGATATGTTAGCTATTCTTCTTACCTCTGTGCCATCAACAAATTTTATAAATATACTAAAAAAGGGCCTTTATTCATGCTCCTTATTCCAGTCTATGGAGATGAGAGGTCCTTATCCTCACCCAAGATACTGACTATATCATGTATTCTTGATCCCCCACCTCCTTCCCCATCTTCTTCAACTGATTAATCACCAGGAAACTCATCATCCTGAAGACTGAATCACTTTTGGTACTTATACTTCTCATCACATCTGTACCCTTAATAGACAGCCCCTCTAATTGGTATGGAAGAGGAAGTAAAAAACTCATCTCCATTTAAAGAAGCCTCACAGCCTAACTATTCCCCACCCTCTGCACTCCTAATTTAGAGAATCCACCCCTAATATCCATGGGGACTATTCATGCCAAATCTGTGATAGAGCATTTCGAGATGATATTCATCTGATCAGCCACAGTCAGAAACACTAAAACTTGACTCTAGCATGAGGACATTTTAGTCCTCTTTGAGAACAAAAGACAATAACCAACCAACCACCATCACAACCCTGTGCCTGTTACCATGCCCTCATGTCCTTTCAGCTTCATTTTTGTGTTGTCTTCCCTGCTTTAGATTGCAGGTTACTTGATGGTAAGAACTGCTTTTATTTTTCTTATTGGTATCCCCAGAACTTAGAACAGTTTCTTTCACAAAGTAAATGTTTATTAATAAATGTTTATTGAATTGAAATTCCCACAATTATTTTCTGTCTTTCTGTGCCTCATCCTATCTCCAATTCTGCCTCTGTCTCCATCTCCATCTCTGTTTCTCTGTGTCTTTTTTATTCTGTTTCTATCTCTAGCCCTCTCTGCTTGTTTGGTTTGTTTTTTTTCAGTCTCTATCAATAACTTCCCTGATGCCTACAAAATGTACAAGTCTTTCCAATCCTAAAAAAAATTAAAAAAAAACTTTCAACAGACTTCATCATTACTTCTAATTAACAAGACAACCAATCTTCCCCTTCAATATCAGTATCTAAGGGGAAAAAGTATTTAAACATATATATGCAGCTGTACATATATGCATGCACATATGTTTACATGTGTGCATGCATGTGTGCATGCGTGTGTGTGTGTGTGTGTGTGTGTGTGTGTGTGTGTAATTTGGTGGGTCTACTTTCTTCGTACTCACGTGTCTTCTTATTTGGCATCTGTCCTCATCACTAAACAGAAGTTGTTCTTCCTCAAAGTTACCAACAGCTTGCTAATCTCCAAATACGTTAGCTTTTTCTGACCTTTTTTATTGTATTTGCAAAATGTTAACACTGTTATTAAAGTGACGTCATTGTGTAAAGTTGCTTTTTGTATTGGTTTGTTTTTTTGCTTTGTTTTATCCAACTTTAACGTGTGTATAAATCTTAACCACCATTCTTAATGAGTCTCACAGATACTCTTTTCTCTGTTGGATTTTATGATGCCACTTTCTCTTGTTCTGTTCCTATCCCAATAACCTCTTCTCTATAGTTTTTGCTGTATCATTATCTAAATCATGCCTCCCAACTGGATACATGCTACAGCTCTGCCCCACACCCTTTTTCTCCACGTTCTCACTTAGTGTTCTCATCAGTCCTCAGAGGTTCAATCTATCTCCTTTTACCTGAGTCCTAGATCTTTATATCCAGCCCGAGGCTCTTTCCATAGTTTAGCTCTACATATTATCAATTGCTTTTGGACATATCAAACTCAATATCCTGCAGAAAGATTGAAATCAAAGGAACAAATTTTATCTTTTCCCTTTTCAAACAATACATACACTCACTTTTTTGGGGGGCAGGGATGCATTATTTCCTATCTCACCACTTAAAACCCCTATTTTCCTTCATGAATCAGTTCAAGCACTATGAGACCCTTTCTGATACACCCACAAGTTAGAATTCTCTTCCTCCAGCAAATCTGCTTATATCTACTTCATGTATACATTTAGGTATGCATAGGTCCATATACATACAAATATTTGTGTGTGTAGGCCTGGTGTCAGGGAGACATTTAATGACTGTGTGATACAGTTTAAGTAATTTAATCATGATTGCCTAAGTTTCCTAATTTGAAAATGAGTAGATGAAGGAAAGGCAAACCACTTTAGTGTCCTTGCTAAGAAAATGCTAAAAGGAGTCATGAATAGTCTGACACACCTAAAGGGATTAAACAACAACAATTTGTGTATTATGTATAAATTGTATCTTCCACTAAATTTTAAGCTCTTTGAGAACAGAAAGGTTTTCAATTCTATCTTTGTGTAACCAGAGATTTTTTTGTGCATGCCTAGATCACCTAAGATAGAGGCCACTACTTAGGAAATGCCAAGGACCTGCTTCTGGGAAAAGACATCCCATTACCCTGCAAGAGTGGGAGAAGTCTCTATTGATTGGCTACACAGACAGAACAGGCTGTGTTTTTTTTAAACTGGCAGCCCGGTTAAGTATCATGCACTTTCCTGCCAGGCTTTCTGGCTGAAATTTAACCTGGCACCAAGGACCATCATGGCTTGAGTCCACTTCCAATGGGGTTCTATCTCCTTCTGAAACTGAGAAAAATAAATAGAACAGAACAAGATAAACATTCCAGTCCCACTTGGGTCCATCAGGTCTAAATGAAAGATAGGAAAGAAGCTCTTCTCTCTCAATGATTCAGTTCACAGTGCCTAAACTGAAGGTTAAACTTTATCCTTTCTGAGCATGAAGGAGAGCAAGACTATGCCAGTCTGTCCATTTTAAAGTCACACCCTCTCCTAGCTATACAAACAATAAAAGGATGCTATTCTCATACAAACTGTAGGAGAGACAATAATGTCTCCTCCCAATAGAAAACTCCTAGCATTTCCCAATGGCTATCTTGTTTTTAGGTAATAAGGGCACATGCAAAGTAAACCTCAATAACCATTCAATACTCCCAGTACCAAACACAATGTCTGACATATAGTTGATGCTTAAAAAAGCTTATTCATTAACTGGTTTATACTGACATGAACATTTTTTATCCAAATCCAAACTTCATCCTTTAAAATTTCTGTCAAGGACACCACTATCTTTCTTTTCTTCCAAATTTGCCACCCCACTATCCTTGACTCCTCCCTCACCCCATATATTTAATCAGTTCCTGAACTCATCATTTCTATGTCCACAACATCTCACAATCTAACCCTTCTCTGTATTCACATATAGCATTGACCTTACTTTATGCTTCTTGTTACCTCTCACGTCCATTAGACAATGAAATCCTTGAAAGTATGGACTATTTTGTTCTTTTTCTTGTTATTTATTTCTTTCTGTTTATTTTTCTTTGGTTTTTCCTTTCTTTGCACACACAATACTTAGGATGGCGCTTGGCACATGCATAGTAGAGTTTAATAAATGTTTATTGAACTGACCTCCTAGATGATTTTGTTGGCTTACCATTTAGTTTCCTTGTCTCAAGTATCTCCTTACTCCAATCCATCAATGACAAAACTACCAAAGAAATTCATAACATGTTGAAATTTAGAGTATGATGAATTTCACCATTCATCTCTAATGGACAATATATAGTCACACTTCCCATAGTCATAGCATATCTTTAACCACCCTTGCCCACTTTAGCTCAGGTGTAGAAGATGACAGGCCAGTGCTACTCTGACCCTGATGGCTGAATAAGCCCTCTCAGCTGAAGAGTCTGCTATCAGGCCTGGAGTGGTACCCCACCCCCCATGAAGGAGCTCAAACACATAGGTGTGAGCATTTTGTCCTCAAGATAAGCATGGTATGCCACCCCAACAAAGAAGTCCGCAGTGTCCTACAGTGGATACACCTTCCAGGAAGCACCATGAAAGTTACTGATATGAGAGACTGTCTTATGCTCACCTTTTCTGTGTATTTTCCATTATTCTAACTACCTTCATTCCATCTATATTCTTGGAGGACTTCTCAGTTTTGGAAACATATGTGACATGGTTGTGCATTTGATCTATTTGTGTAACTATTGTCAACATGGTATTATATTTACTTGTCAAACCAAATCCATCTTCTAAGAGAAGCTCAATTTCACACAAGATATCCAAACTTCTGAAACCTTGCATCTAATTTTTTACATCTTGCCTACTCTATCATGCAATTATTGTTCTATATAGAGCACCGCTAATAGAGTTGATGCTGGAAACATTTTTATTTGCTGTTATTTTATCAACCTTTACCACATTACCTTGTCTGTGTTTATTAGGACAAAATATTAAACCATGGCTATGAGTTCTCACTAAAAATGGAGCTACATCTATTTGGGATAACAGTCTTCAGATCACCACAATGTCCAGTGTGATAGGAGCATGGCTTGGAGCCATTGGGGAAAACAATTAGTAATCGTTCTATAAAAGCTTATAGGTGAGGTAATAAAATTGGCTCTGCTTTCCACCACTCTTGGAGTCCCATCTTTTTTGTGCATTCTCTTGCAGCCTCTGTGTAAGCAACTCTTTTTCAGCCCAGCTGTGGGACTGCAGAGCTCTCCACACTCAGGAACTGATTTTTTTTTTTTTTTGCTGAGATTGATAGAATTAACATAAATTCTCACATCTTCTTCCCATATCCACAGCCAAAAATCCATGTCTTTACTTGTTTTTCTTCTATTGAGTATCAGAGAATGAGATAATTCTCTACTTTTATAACTATAACCTACCTATTCACCCTTAAGTTCTGTTTACTGTGTGTGTGTGTGTGTGTGTGTGTGTGTGTGTGTGTGTGTGTGTGTGTGTATATATATATATATATATATATATATATATATATATATATATATATATATGGGGTTTTTTGTTTTTGTTTTTGTTTTTTGCTTTGCTTTTTGGAGGGCAATTGGCTTGCTCAAGGCTAGGTTTTTGTTTGTGTGTAAGTGTCTGAGGCCCCATCCAAACTCAGGTACTTCTGACTCCAGGGCCGATGCTCTACTCACTGTGTCACCTAGCTGCCCTGTTTTTTATATATCTTGACTAGGAACGTTTTCCATTGATCATTCAATCATCCTCTTCCTTTTATGTTCAATCTCTCTATCACCCTGTCTCTGTATCTATATCTGTTTTTATATCTCTGTTTTATCTCTTTCTCTATCTCTGTCTGTCTAATGGGCACGAGAATAACAAAGTTGTTATGATAATCCAATTTTTTTTTCCTCCTGAGACCTTTGGTGATTTCATTCTTTCCACCCTCATTTTCCCCAATTACTCAGTTTCAGACTCTCTACCTTCTGATGGCAATTCCCCTTGAGGGGATCTCTAAGAATTTCCTTCTCCCATTCTAGGTAATTCACTATTCACAAGAGTTGCACTCTGTCTCAGGTAACATTTGGGGCTACAGGACTGACCCCAGCTGGATACTGGACTCTTCCCATCAGGCTTAGTGAAATGGAACAGAGCTTCCTCCCTTTGCCACTACTATTCTCATGGTATTCCCATTCAATTTGTTCCTCAGTTCTCTAGCCTGACTATTCACAGCGATGCTATAGTGGTACCATTGAAGTCTAAGATTATTTCTGTCACTCAGAATTTAGATCCCTGGGGCTCTTGGAGAAGAGGTATGTGTAGGAGGGTATATGTAAAGAGGATTTTACTATCCTCCTTAGAGTTAGTTTCTCAGAATCCATGGCCATGGGCATTTCTACTTTCCAGGAGTTTGATAATAACTACCAGAATAGTTTCAAGTATTCTAGATAGTAGCTCCCAGAATTGTCATGACAGACAGTCCTAATGAGGCTGCACAATGAGATAAGGGATGACTTAACGTAATGCATTTGCACAGAATTAAGATATTGCTGAAGTCAACCTGTGAGCTTAATGTTGGCAATTTGCCTTCTTTGTTACCCTATAAAGCTGATGGGCACTGGTCAGCAGGGGAGAAGGAACAATGGCGAACCTATAGGGGAATTTGTGTGTGACTCAACTGGCTCCCATTGAGGCTTGAGAGGAATTAGTGGAGTGTACAAGTGTGCCTGTCTCAATTGACCCCACTGAAATATTAGGGGGAGTTATCCCCGTTTTCATTGATCCCTGTGAATACAATAAGTAGGGAATGCTGTAGGAACTCATTCTCCAAGCAACTATCTGAGAAGAATAGACTAGGAAAAAAAAAACTGATTATTAACCACTTCTTATTGTATTTCCTATCTGACCAGATCAAGAGAGAAAGTGTTAGAGGCTGGAGACTGAGAACCCCTGTGCTTTCTGTGTGTTATCTGTGAAACAGGGGGTCAGAAGCTCCATTACTCCAGACATATGACTTCCTTTTTCTCTCTGTTCCTCTATTCTTTTGTATGTTTTTATAGCACAGAATTTAGCCACAGAACTGGCTATTGAGAACTCAGAAAATTTTTGCAATTTTGAAAGAGAAGTAGGACCATGGTGTGGGGTTACATTTTGTTGCAAACCCACAGAGCTAGGCGGCTAGTGAAGTTTTCTCACCCTTGGCATGGTGAGTGGTGGTCAATTGGTGACTAACCGAGCATGAGTAAGTATCTGTGGACTTACCTTATTTGGGGTTTCTGGTGTTTTAGATCATGAAGAAGTTTGAAGTTACTTTATATTTGATACAAAAAATTCTATTTTAGAGAAATTTGAGAGGTTTTGATTAGAGAAAATGTGTAGTCCTCCATTTTGCAAGTCATGTGACCCATGAGTCTAGAGGATAAAATAAGATTATGTCTGTAAAGTGCTTTCCATGGTACCCGGAACATACTAGATGCTTAATAAATGCTTAGGGCAGCTAGGTGGCACAGCAGATAGAGCTCTGGGCCTGGAGTCAGAAATTGCTGAGTTCAAATTTGGTCTTAGACATTTATTAGCTGTGTAAACAAGGTAGCCCTAGTTTTCTCAGTTTCCACATCTACAAAATGAACTAGAGGAGAAAATGCAAAACCATTTCCAGTATCTTTGTGAAGAAAACCCCAAATGAGGTCACAGATAATAAGACATGACTGAAACAACTAAACGACAACAACAACAACAAAAAGAAATGCTTGTTCTCTTTTTTTATCTCTCTTTGTCAGTCTCTGCCTCTGCATTTCTCTCTTCCTCTATATGACTCAGTTTCTTTCTCTTCTTTTTGTGTTTTTCTCTCTCTGTCTCTATCTCTTTTTCTGCGTCTGTCTCTACCTCTCTGTTTCTGCTTTTTCCACTGACTATCTCTGTTTCTCTATCTCTACCTCTTTCTCTCCCTGACCCCGTGCAAATTACTTAACCTCTTTCTTCCTCAGTAATCTCACCTGTAATAATAATAACACTAAAATAAAAGGGTAATTGCAATGATCAAATAAATTTTCTCGCTCCTGAAATCTTTGGTAATTTCAGTATTTTTTCCTCTTATTTCCCCCAATGTCATTTTTGACTCCTGTTTTAATGGTGACAGTTTCACTGGGGACCGGACCTCAAGGCATCTCAGTCACCTCTCATGCTGAGCAATCCACAATTCTCCACCCTAGGACTTTGTCTAAAGTAACTTTTTCAGGGAAAAAGCCTCTAGCTGAACTTGTGTTTTTCTTTACCTTTGCTTAGAATCGTTGTCAATTATTTTCTTATTCTAAAACCAAAAACCCTCTTACACCCATCACTACTCAAATGATCATTTGAATATTTTAAATTTATTCTCTACCCCAGTATGAGCCTTTTAGAATATACCTTCTATATCCTCCCTACCTGATCACTCCTCTGACATTTCCAATCTTACTTATGTCCTCATACTTCTACTAACTAAATGTGTCTGAGATTGCTAATTACCTCTTAATGGTCAAATGCAAAAATTCCATCGACTTAATAGCTTTAATTTGTTACCTATACATACCTTCTGAATATATATATATATATATATATATATATATATATATATATATATATATATATATCCTATAATTCTATAGACATCTTACATGATACAATGTATCCAAAGCAACATCTCCCTTCACAATGCTTATTCATGCAACTTATTTCTGTTAATGGAAACTCTACCACCCAATTCTTTCAGTTTCAAATATTCAGAGCCATAGCTCTTTCCTCTTTTTTATTTTCAATGACTTGACATTTCTAATTGTTTTCTTCTCCCTTATTCCCAATGGCTTGCTAACTGAAGATTTTTTCCCCCAATATATCCTTGAATGCATTCTATCCCTTCCAGTTATACTGTGCCCAAGAGTAATTTGTTGATCTTGTCTTGCTAGACATTCTTTCCTAACTATATTCCTTGTATCCTATCTGCCCCAGTCACTCCCTCCAGTCCATATTCTCAGCTAACAAATACTTTCTTTACCACAAGTGTGATAATTTCACTCAATTGTTCAAAAATGTTTGTTTCCAGATTTCTACAGCATAAAACAGAACCTGGTTGGCCAAGGATTCAAAACATAGAGATAGGATGCCCACTTTCCTTTCCAATCATTTTATTCTATTTTTCTTCACCCCTTTTGTACATTCTTCATTATGATAAAAATCATCTTATTACTGTCCCCCAATCTCATCCTAGTTTTATTTTTTGATTTCAAGTAATAAAACCTGAGTTTCAAATACTTAATGCACCTGAGTGCTAATTTCCTCATATATAAGCAAACTATTAGGCTGGATGACAACTTAGCTTCCATCCAACTTTAGATCTATAATACTATGATCCCTCCATGTGTGCAGAACATTTACCAAGCCCTAAATAATATTTTTCTTAATCTATGTAGGTTGAAATTATCTTTAAGTACTAGCTCTGGTGACACTTCCTTCATCATATTTGCCTTAAACCACTGTAGTTAAAACAGAATACTGTATTCTTAGATTGATTAACTCATTTGATCTGAATTTTTCCTTTGCCCTCACAATAATTTGTCTTTATTATGAGTATTTGTACTCTTGGAATATGTTCCTACTATTAACTTATGATTTCTCAGAGAAAAGGTGATTATTTTAGTTTATTCATTTTCTATATTTCTTTATTTCACCAGTTTACAAGTGTAAGATCTGGAAAGCAGAGGTAGGGGAGGCAGAATCAAGATGGCAGAGTAAAGGCAGGAACTCATCTGAATTTTCCACCAAACCCATCCAAATACCTTTAATGATGACTCTAATCAATTTCTAGAGTAGGAGAACCCACAAAAATGATGAAACAATTATGCAGCCCAAGACAACTTAGAAGGTCAACAGGAAAAATCTGTTGTACCAAAGTGAGAGAGAAGTGCAGTACTGTACAGGCTGCACCAACACAAAATGGACCCCAACAAACTAGGAGCAGTCTTTGCGAGCCACTGAAGCAATAGCTGCAGGAGCTACTTCTGTAGATCTTAGGCCACAGACTGTAAGTGGGTAGAACAACTGGACAGAAAGAGATTATAGGAGTCTCTTTGCCAAAACTGGGAGTAGGACTCTGCTTCTTTGCTCATATTTGAATTCAAATTGCAGTCCTGGGTGGCAGTCCCAGGGTGAGGAAGAGCACTAGGACACCAAAATTTGTGGCCACAAAGGAGCAGGGACTGTTGTTATAGTTCCAGGGCAGAAAACAGGACTTGTGGTACTCACAGACCAGAGCATAGGACAGGAGAGTAGCAAATACCTCACCTTAGATGATACCAAAAAGCCAAAAAAAGCTACATGTCCCTAGCAGTATCCCTGAAAACAGATTCACAAAACCCCTAAAACTTGGAGCAGTGTGACATTTACCTTGGAAACGGAGTCCTATTTTACTAAAGAGTTAAAAATCAAGTAATAGGCTGAAAAATGAAGATTCAATAGAAGAAAATTCTGACTATAGAAAGTGACTATGGTGATAGGGAAGATGAAAACACACACTCAGAAGAAGATGCCAAAGCCAAAATTCCTATATCCAAAACCTCCAAGAAAAAAACACAAATTTATCTCAGGTCATGGAAGAGCTCACAAAGCATTTTGAAAAGCAAAGAGGAGAGACAGAAAAATGAGAATGATGCAAGAAAATAATGAAAAATGGGTCAACAGCTTTAAATGACAAACAAACACATACACACAAATTAGCGTGCACGCACACACACACACACACACACACACACACACACATAAAAAATGAAGAAAATAACTTTGAAAACAGTCTAGTCCAAATGGTAAAAGAGACACAAAAAGCCAATTTGGAAAAGAATGCCTTAAAAAACCACAATTGTTCAAATGGAAAAAGAGGCAAAAATTTACTGGAAAAAAAATAAACTGCTTACAAAGTAGAATTGACTAAATGGAAAAGGAGCTACAAAAGCTCACTGAAGAAAATAATTCCTTAAAAAATTAGAATTGAGCAAATGGGATCTAATGATTTTATGAAAAATCAAGATAGAATAAGACACAACCAAAATCATGAAATAGAAGATAATGTAAAATATCTCATTGTATAAAAAATTGACCTGGACAATAGGTTTAGGAAAGATAATTTAAAAATTATTAGACTACCTCAAGGTAATGATAAAAAAAGGAGCTAGACATCATTTTTTTCATGAAATTATCAAGGAAAACTGCCCTGATGTTCTAGAAGCAGAGGACAAAATAGAAATTGAAAGAATCTACCAATTACCTCCTAAAAAAGATCCTACAATGAAAACTCTGAGAAACATTATAGCTAAATTCCAGAGTTACTGGGTCAACAAGAAGATATTGCAAGTTGTCAGAAAGAAACAATACAAGTATTATGGAGCCACAGTCAGGATAACACAAGACTTAGCAGCTTCTATATTAAAAGGATTGGATGTCTTGGATTATGATATTTTGGAGGGCAAAGGACCTAGGATTATAACCAAGAATCACCTCTCCAGCAAAACTGAGTATAATTCCACAGGGGAAAATAGATATGCAATGAAATAGAAGACTTTCAAGCATTCTTGTTGAAAATAAAATTTGACTTTCAAATACAAGGTGCAAAAGAAGCATAAAAATGTAAACAGGAAAGGAAAATCATAAAGGACTTAAAAAAGGTTATTTGCATTCCTACATGAGATGATGATATTTGTAATGCATAAGAATTTGCCCATTATGAGGGCAGTTAAAAAGAATATATGTAGTCAGAGGACGCAGCTCTAACTTGAATTTCAAAGTATGAAATCAAATATATAATGAACTGGTTTGATAGCAATGAACTGGGAGAAAGGGAAAGGAGAGGTAGAATGGGGTAAATTATCTCACATAATAGAGGCAAAAGGGGTGGCTAGGTGGCACAGTGAATAGAATACTGGTCCTGGAGTCAGGAGGACCTGAGTTCAAATCTGACCTCAGGCACCTAACACTTACTAGCTGTGTGACCTTGGGAGAGTCACTTAACCCTAATTACCCTGCCCTTCCCCTTCTAAAAACAAACAAACAAAAAGAAAAAAAGCAGAGGCAAGAAAAAAAGTTTTTACAGTGAAGGGGAAGAGCAGGGCAGTGAGGGGGAGTGAGTGAACCTTACTCTCATCAGAATTGGCTCCAAGCAGGAGTACATACATACTGGACTGAGTATAGAAATCCATCTTACCCTATAGGGAAGGAGGAGAAGGGGATGGTGTGGTAATATAAAAGGAAGAGCATATTGGTGGAGGGTGTAGTCAGGAGGAATTTTTAGGAGGGACAGGATGAAAGGAGAGAGAATAGAATAAACGGGGGAGGAATAGGATAGAGAGTAATGCAGTTAGCTATCATAACTGTGAAAAAATACAGAAAGTTTCTTTGATAAAGGCCTCATTTCTCAAACATATAGAGAACTAAGTCCAATTTATGATATATATGAGCTATTTCCCAAAAAGATATGAAGTTTTCAGGTGAAGTGGTCAAAATTATTTATAACCATTTGGCAAAGACATGCTATAACTCACTATTGACTAGATAAATCCAAATTGAAACAATTCTGAGGTACTACTTCATACCTATTTCATTGACATAGGACAAAAAAACAAAAATAACTAATGATGGAGGGGATGTGGGGGAAAATGAGACATTAATGCATCGTTGGTGGAATTGTGAACTGATTCAACCATTCTGCAAATCAATTTGGAATTATGCCCAAAGTTCTATAAAACCATGCATACCCTTTGGTATAGCAATGTCACTACTGTGTCTGTATCACAAAAAGTGTTTAAGAAAGGAAAAGTACCTACATGTACAAAAATATTTATAGCAGCTTTTTTCCTGGGAGTAAAGAACTGGAAATTTAGGGAATGCCCATCAACTGGGGAATGACTGAATAAATTGTGGTATGTGATTGTGATCAAATACTGTTGAGCTATAATAAATAATGCCAAGGATGCTATCAGAAAAACCTAAAAAGACTTACATATGCTAATGCAAAGTGAAATGTACTGTGTACTAAGTAACAGAAATATTGTAGGATTATCAGCTGTGAATGACTTAGCTATTATCAGCAATGCAATGATCTAAGACAACTCTGAAGAACTTATGATGAAAAATACTATCCATGCCCAGAAAAACAACTGATGCTGGCTGAATACAGATTAAAGAGTACTTTTTAAACTGAATTTTTCTTGAGGATTTGTTTTGTTTGATTTTTTTTTTGCTCTATGTTTTCTTTCACCACATGAGTATTATGGAAATATTTTGCATGACTATACATGTATAACCTGTATTGAATTTCTTCTCAGTTAGGGGGTTGGGAAGGAGAAAGAGCAAGCCTTTTGAACTCAAAGTTTTTAAAATGGATGTTAAAATTGTTTTTGCACATAATTGGGGATAAAATACTAAATTAGAAATTTGAAAAATGTTAACAAAAAAGTGAAGTTAAATTTGCCTAGTATTATAAACACTGAATTTGTAATCCTGGGATATGAATTTGAATTTGGACTTATTTGTTTATACCTATATGATGTTAGGTAAGTCATTTCCTCTCTCTTTAACTTATCTCTAAGGATTGTAAATGAAGACATTATACAAAATATTCTTCCCTCTTCTGACATTATATATATATGTATATATATATATATATAGATATACATAAGTATATCTATATATACACATACATACATATATACATACGCATTTGTGTGTGTGTGTGTGAGTGTGTGTGGGGGGGGTAGTACACCTTTATCTTTCTGATAAGAATAGTGAAGTAGTGAACAGTTCTGTCAGTAGGTGACTCTTAGGGATTATTAAGAAATGGTGGAGAGGACTTTTTTCTAAGAATCATGTACATCTCTACTTCTCTGCTTCAAGGTTCATCATAGGAGTCTGGTCACCATGGAAAAGTTATCTTATGGGAAGAACTGATTACAAAGGCCATCATTAAACATCATTACTGATACTGGTGGAACTTAGCTTATTTCAAGAGTACAAGAAGATTTAATCTTTTTTTTTCTTTTAAAAAAATACCAACTGTGCACAGATTCTATGCTTCCAAACTAATCTTTTCAAATACCCAAATTGGCAATGGTTCAATATGTCAGACCTTTTCAAGTTGTTTGTACGTTTCAGACTTATGAAAACCCATCTGGGGACACCAGTGGGTGGCTAATAGAAACATAATTCTAATAAACTTTTTTTTTCTTAACCTGCTGTTCTTGTAACATTTTGTGATTGAAAGCACAGAGCTCTTTACTCTTGCAATCATATCCAAGGTTTATTCCACCTTGATGTAGTGAAATGCCACTACACTGTTTCCTCAAATAACTTACCAGATGGATGAATTTGTATAATAATGTCAGTGTCCCATTGGACTAGATAACCAAAGGAAAAGAAAGTTTCATAGGCAGTTGGGCAAAATGATAATTTTTCATTCACAAAAAGAAAAAAAAAAGCACATCTGTCCCTTCTACTCTGTGTTAATATGTTAATAGTATATGTAGAGGTATTTTCAGATGGAAAGACTTAACTAAAATATTTCTTATGCAGTTTTTCTCATGTATCCAACCCAATAGCCAAACTTCCTCAATTCCATAATTGCCACACCCTCACTTTTTCACAATGCTATCACATTAGCTCAAATTGACTTTAACTCATAAGCTCGAGAACAAGAAAAAAGACAATAGAGATCATCTAATGAAAACCCTTCAGTAAACACATGGAACTATGCTCCAGAGAAGATGAACAATTTATGAAAGATCACATATAAAGTGATTCAAAACCCAAGTTATTTAACACCGAGGCAATTGTGTTATTTCACTAAATATCCTTATACTTCTTTGTGAATCAACAATAACCTTCATAGAGTAGGCACTTTATAAATATATTTTGAAATAAATTTAATGCAACTGTCAGTTAAACATCTACTCTGTGTAGTACGCTTTCTTCTGAACTGTGGGAGATGGAGAGTATAGCTAAGATATTACAAATTAAACTGCAAAATCCTTTAGATAAACTTAGGTAAGTCTTGTTGAAAAAAATAGATAGCCGCAGCCTTCATGAAATTTACTGTATAATAGGTGGATAAAATATATCCAGGAAATACACAATTTTGAATCATAACTACATTAGAGAGGTATGAAATAAAGTTATAGAGAGTATTGGGGAGTAAAGATGATATGGAGGCAAGAGGATATAGCATTCATACTGCTCCTATGTTTAGAAATAAATTGTATTCTTCATCCATGTTAAGATCTGACCACTTGATACATCAAGTTTAAAAACACTAAGAACAGCAGAAAACAAAAATGAATAAATAAATGCACATGCACAAAATCTTTTAATAGCAATGTTTTCTCATCTCTAATTAAACTTGCATATGTTTAATTCTGATACTTGCTACATTTCCCTATTTGACCTATTAAAATTCAATCAACTTTTATATACATATAACAAGTATAAATTAAGAATATTATTTTCAACAATGCTAAAGTAAGACATATAATCATTCTGGTAAAAATGAAATTTAATTAATAATTGATACAAACCCTACATTAAACTGGGTCTTCAGTAGCATAAGCTACCTCTTACAAGGAGAACTTTGCTAATCCTCTTCCTTCCCACTTACTATTATTCTCTTCCTCTTAAACCTATTGTGCATAGTTTGTTTTTATTTAGGTTGCCAAGTAGGGTGTGTTGGGTTGCTATATTAAGGGTAGTTACCTGAGAAATCTCACAAGAATCCACTTCTCACCGCTACTGACTTATTTCACTGTTATTTTCCCCCTCTGTATTCCAAAGCATTCTGCTGTGCCTGAAGAAGCAGAGGTTGATAAAACTGCAGAAATTCTCTGTCTAATCATCTTCTCCAAAGTCTGGCAAAACTGACTAACTCTTTAAGGTTATCTTTCACTTTCTCAATCCTCAATCATGCTTATTGGCTTAGATTTACATAAATGCCATTGCTTTTCTTACCTAATAGTGGCTTAAATAAAAGAAAAACAAAAATAAACATTATAAACTAGGAGACCCATAGACCTGAGTGGCAATGATAGTTGTGAACGTCTTCAATACTACTCCCTCTCTTCAATTTGTTAAAGGGCTAATGCTAAGTAGTTATATGAGTAAGGGAACTATATTTTTTCCAAAAATATTCTAAGCAAGGGTGGAGGGTGGCAATGAGAAACAGGTGCTGTTGATTAAATTCTAGTGGTCATAGCCATCTTTGCAGCAGCTGTTTGCCAAACAGTACCCTGCTTTAGTATATCTATGCCAAGCTACACAGTCAGATATATCTCAACTTTTGTGCACACTTCACCATGTCACAAAGTCTTATTTCAATTTGTCTTACCCACCCTGAATTCTATCAAAGGAGCAGCATCAAAAACTGTAATTTTATATCTAATTATTTTCAGGAAAAGGGGTTTTGTGTGGGTGGGACAGGGAACTATTCTCAGTAGTATATCTGTATGTCAAACTCATGTTTTGGTTTGTTTGGTTTTGGTTTTGATGGAAGAGAGTTTTTCTGAGGTCAAAACTTTAGAACCTTTAAAAATTTTATACACACACACATATATGTATGTATGTATGTATATGTTTGTGTGTGTATATATGTCCATATAGATAGAGATAGAGATAGAGATAGAGATAGAGATAGATAGAGATAGAGATAGAGATATCCACATGTAGATACTTTCGTCATCCTTCCAAGACTATAGCATCAACTCAAGAGGAGAGTTTACACTTTTTGAATACACTGTCCCCTACCCTCATAGCAATGTATGTTCCTTAATTTAAGGGTGTTTCTCCTTTTGTCTTTTAATCTATAGGCTATTCTGGATCACTAAATTTTATATATGCTATTGCCTTGTGGTATGTATTTTATAAATGTTTATGGGAATGAATTAATGATATATAGTCTACGGAGAAAATCTAAAGGGAAGAAGAACAAATCTATTGACTATCATTCTGATTATAGGATACATGTAAGAAATTGATAAGCAAATAACCCTCACACCTCAACAGCATGCGATTTCTCCAAAAACAACAACCTACTCAACTGCTTAGCTAGTTAGTTAAACTGTATTAATTTTCTTCTTATGAGAGTCTATCATTATTCAACATCACCATGGCCTTTTCCATGTTCCATGACAGATATGAGGGAAAGTGGATGTATTATCCCTTTAAGTATATAAGTAAATCAGTTTTCTATCTTATATTAGCTTTTGATTCAATTTAATTATATAATTCATAGGGAACGACTAGTATAAGGGCAATTGTTCCAGCTAAAGCTAAGAAAGGGAAGATAAATTTTGCTCCCTCATTGCAAACATCTAGAAGGGAAGGGTTGTGTATAAAATAAACATTTGTATAGCACTGGTTATTTCCCAGGCACTATGTTAAATGTTTTATAAATATTATCTCATTTAATCCTCACAACAACTCTTTAAGGTGGGTATTATTATTACCCCTATTTTACAGTTGAAGAAACTGAGGCAAAAATTTTAAATAATTTTGCTAGGATCACACAGCAAGTAAGTGTTTTAACCCACATTTAACCTCAGGCCTTCTTAACACCAGAAACAGGGCTCTATCCAGTGTTCCACCTAGCTGCCTCTGAAGTCAAGGAGACAACAGTTTAAATTATGATATTTCAAAGGATGGCTAAAGACATATTTACTAACACAAAACTTCTTAGAGATTGATTACTTTATCATCGTGGTAAATCTGTTCAACTGAAACAATAGTCCATTCATGTCCTAGCAGATAATCTTTTTAAGTTGTTGTTGACAAATCATATTATTACCTGAAAGTTCATTTCCTAGAAAAAGCTGCAAATGGTTATACTTAACGATGGTGATGATGATGATGATGATGATGACGACGATGACAATGACAAAAATAACAATCTTTACAAAATGTTTATATATGTCCTAGGAATTGTCTTAAGTATTTCACAAATATTTTCTTATTTGATTATTACAAAAATCCTAGAGGGTAGATCTTATCATTGTCCCCACTTTTTACAATGGAAAAAAAATGAGGGAAACATATTGAGTGACTAAGTCAAGGTTATACAGGATATCTGAAATATAATCCTTTTAAAGTATTTTTTATTTTGTAAAGTATTTCCCAAATACAGTTTTTAAAATAACATTCATTTTTTTAAATTTTGAATTCCAAATTCTCTTCCTCCTCTAATCCCCCCAACACTTGAGAAAACAAAATATCAGTTTTAAATGTGTAGTCATGCAAATAATATTTTCATATTAGCAATGTTGCAAAAGAACATGAAAAAGTGGAAAAATATACTTGAATCTGCAATCAGAGCTCATCAGTTCTTTCGATAATATGGATAGCCTCTCTCTTCATGAGTTTTTTGGAATTGCCTTGAATCATTGTATGGATCAGAGTAAATGATTTTTTTTCATAATTAATCATTATTACAATATTGCCATTACTATATAGAATGTTCTCCTGGTTCTTCTCACTTGACTTTATATCAATTCATACAATATTTCCCAGGTTTGGTTTGATTGTTTTGTTTTCAGAAACCATACTATTAATTTCTTCCTTTTTTGGCAGGGTGGGAGGCAAGGCATTTGGGGTTACATGATTTGCCAAGGTCACACAGCTAGTGTCAAGTGTCTGAGGCAAGATTTGAACTCAGGTCCTCCTGACTCCAGGGCTGGTGCTCTATTCATTGGGCAACCTAGTTGCCCCCATCCCATTAATTTCTTATAACACAATAGTAATTCATCACAATCATATACCATAACTTTTCAGCTATCACCCAACTGATGGGCATAACCTCAGGTATTCATTAACATGCTGCTATAATTATTTTTGTACAAATAGGTTATTTCCCTTTTCTTTGGTCCCTTTAGGATACAGAACTACTAATGACGTTGCTGTGTCAACGGGACATGATCTCGGAGAGATGTGCTGAACTCTTCCATGGTGTTCTCAATACATATACATAAATGCTGAAGTCATTGACTGTACAATTTAAGTTGAAGTGAATTCCTGCCTAACAATTTCCAAATGATAAAGTTTTAAATGCCATTGGGCTTCCCTTTTGTGGCAAAGGGCTTTGTCTTAATTCTATTCCAGCTGGGATATACAAGGGAAGGGAGGGGTGCACTGCTCATACAAATATTTACTAAAGTCTTCCAGTTTATATGTCTGGCAAGAGGAGGTTATCCACATGGAATTGAAGGATGCCTTCATTGTTCATCTCTATAAAGGTAAAGGAAATAAACTGTCCTGTGATAGTCTGGGGGCAGGGGTTTCACTCTATCTCTGTCTCTTTCTGTCTCTCTCTCTATCATTATCATTACTGGTAAGATTCTTTCTGGAGTCCTCCTTAATAGACTAATGGTCATCCGCCTGTGAGCCAGTGAAGCTTCAGAAAGGGCCAAAGAATAGTCAGTATGAAGTTTGCTGCCTAAACTCCAGGAGAAATGCTGGGAGCAGAACTGAGGTCTGTTTACAAAGTTTGTTGATCTGACAAAGGTCTTTGATGCTATCATTTGTAGATTGACTAATTTCTTTTTTTTCTGAAATACATTAATTTAGGTATTTTATTTCCTCTGAGCAATTCTTTTTTTTATAAAATTCATCCATTTCACTTAGACTGCAACTTTTATTGGCATATAATTGCAAAGAATAATTCCTAGTAATTACCTTAACCTCATCTTCACTGGTACTAAATTTGGAACTCAGTTTTTAAAATGAATGTTAAAAATTGTTTTTACATGTAACTAAACAATAAAAAATAAGCAAATTAAAATAAATGAAATGTTGTGCGTTTTTCACAAATCTATTGTCTTTTTGCAATATTCTTCCCTTGCCTTCATTTCTTTACCCAGTTTTTCCTCTCGCACTCTTGTAGTCTTTAAGTTTATTTTAAACTGACATGCAAAATAAGAATAGAAATAAAAACATAGCTAGCTACCCAACAGAAAATAAGAGATAATTTAATATAAAGAAATGAATTTCCACTTCAGAAAATCCTGTGTATAGAATAAAACATGTTATTTTCAAAGCTGTCTGTTTTTCTTTACTTCCTTTCATGTTTTCTTTTGTCCTTTGTTGGGCATGTCTTATTTTTTTGTTTGTTTGTTTCTCCTTCCTCTTCCTTCCCAAGAAAGGTCAGATACGCACACGTATATATGCAACACATATACACAAACATATACACATATGTAAACATGTCTATATGTACATGCATACACATAGATATCCTTAAACAGAAGCATATGCACTCAAATGCATGTACATAAGACTGTATTATACTTACTTCCACTTGTCATCTGTTTGTCTGAGAATGGATATGTCTAAATATTTGTATATTTTTCTAAATATACTAGCTCATTAGTTCCTAAACCACAATAATATTCTGACTTAATCTCATTCTATATAGGAGATTATCAATGAGATTTTTTTTTCCATTTTCTGCATTTCTTCATTTTTGGTTGCATAGGTTTATTTATATGAGAAATTTTAATCAAAAATTTCCATTTTACACTTTAACACTACTCTTACCTTATACTGTGGTTTAAGGTCTGATAGTACTAAATCTAGTTTCTCCACATCTTTTTAACCTGATTTCCTTGAAGTTCTTGACCCTCTGCTCTTCCACAGGAACCCTGTTATTGTTTTTTTCTAACTCAGTAAGATTTTTTTAGTAATATAATTGGGTTTGCATTATATAAATAAATTAGTAAGGGAAAATTCTCATTTCTCAATATATTTCATTACATATATATGTAATATATATATATATTATATATATATATATATATATTACATATATATATTATATATATATTAGCTTTACCTACCCATGCACAATATTCATTTATTTAGATCTATCTTTGTATAAAAAGTGTTTTGTATTTATATTCATATAGTTCCTATTGCAGTTTTGGCAGATATATTATCATATTTTTAACTGTCTAGTTATTTTCTATTATCTAACACTATTGATTAATGTGGCCAAAACATAGTGAAGTTTCCTAATATTTTTCTTTTGATTAAATCTGATTTTAACTTTAACTTTTTCTGAGATCATGATTACTATCCCCACTCTTTTATATAATAGATTTCACTGCAGACCTTTATTTTATGTCAGTTTGTATCTCCCATTTTTACAGCCTTTGCTGAAAGTCACATATTGTTGAATTAAAAATTTTAATCTTTTACCAGTTTCCATTTTATTGGTAAATTCATCCCATTCTAAACTATAATTATTTGTTGAATACTTTCATCCTTCCTATTTTCTCCATTATCATTCTCACCCTATTCCTATTGCTCCTCACTCCTCTACCCACAACCTTGCCCTCCTATTCCTTCCATTATCTTATTCCCTATCTCTCTTTTATCCTCTCCCCTTCCCTATTTCCTTACCCTCTTATTTATTTCTGAATGTATATTTTTATGCATATTAATGAGTGTGCACATCATTCCATCTTTAACCAATTTCCATTGAGAGTAGGGTTCTAGAAGTACCCACCTTCCTCTGACATCTGCTTACTCTGTGTCAGTTCTTCCTCCCACACATCATTTGTATAAGGGAATTACTCTTTTTGCATTTGCCTATATCATTTTGTTTTTAAAATCACATCATACTCAATTCTACCCCACTCTTTCTTTTGAACTCCTCAAACTAATGACAGTCTTAGACATAAAGTTTGCATTTCCTCATATAAATAGTAAATAATCTATCCTTATTGAGTCCCTTGATATTAGCCTTTGATATTTACTTCATATTTCTCTTGGACTTTGAATGTTAAATTTTCTATTAAGTTCTGATCTTTTTGCAAAAAAAACTTCCTGAAGTCTGTCAATTCATTGAATATCCACTTTTTAAAATTCAGAATTACACTTAACTTTGCTTGGTATGATATTTTCAGCCACAACCCCAATTATTTTACTTTTCAATATATGGTATTCCAAGACCTGCACTCATAGTTCAGACATTATATTGTGTAAGTATTTTTTTTTTTGGCTTTTTGAAGGATAGTTGGGGTTAAGTAACTTGCCCAAGGTCACATGGCTGGGTTTTTGTTTGTGTGTGCATTAAGTGTCTGAGGCCAGACCGAACTCAGGTCCTTCTGACTCCAGGACTGATGCTCTACTCACTGTGCCACTAAGCTGCCCCCTGTATTGTGTAATTCTAATTGTAGTTCCACAATATTGTTATTATTTTTTCTTTTTCTCATTGCTTATAATATTTTCTCCTTAACCTATTTTTTTAATTTGGCTATTATAGGTGGATTTTTTTTCTATTTCTACTTTCCCCTATTGTTGTAACACTTCAGCAAAATGTTCTTCATATATTTCTTTTATTATTGAATCAAGATACTTTTTTGATCATAGCTTACAGTAGTCCAATTATTCATATGTTTTCTATTCTTGATCTGTTGTCCAGATCAGTTGTTTTTCTTCTAAGAAATTTCAGTCTCTTCTAATCATTAATTCTTTATATTTTGTTTTATTGTTTCTTAAAACTTTGCTGGCTTCCCATGCCTCAATTCTGATTTTCAAGGAGACATCTTCTTCCTTAAGTTTCTGGATCTGCTTTTTTTCTTTTCATAATCTCATTTTTCTTGGGTTGTCCCTTACATTTGAAAAAAATATTCCCCCTGCTCTCTTATTTTTATTTTCTCTCTCCCTCTTATTTGATTTTTGAACTCTTTTTTGAGTTCTTTTGATTTTTTGGGTGGGGGCTATCTTGTAAGTGCCCACAGCCAGCAGTATCTCTCCCCACATTGCTTCTGCATTTAGCAGAGGACATTGATTCCTTCTTGCCTTAGACCACATCTTAGTAGCACAGCTGGGCCTGGAATCCCTTGTCAGCAGAGACTCCCTCAATCTTCCCCTGCTGAGAGTGTGACTCCCCACATTTCCCAGGTGAAAATTATGGTGGCTAAGTTAGAGGTTAACTCCCAACCCAGCAGCCTCAAGGGCTCATCACTTACCATTTCAGAAGAGTTTGCCTGGAAGTGCTTACACTTCCCTATTCAAACTTCCTTCCTGGGACATTTCTTTGGATCTTCTCCAGTAGTTCCAGGGGGACAACTGTATTGCCACAACTTGAGGCTTGTTTCTTTCTTTTTTTGTGTGTGGATCTGCATTGATCTGAAGACACTATTTTTTTACTTTATTTATTTTTTATTTTTTAGTTTACATCATTCATTTCCACAAGATTTTGAGTTACTAATTTTCTCCCCATTTTAGCTACCCACCACCCCAAAACAGCGATCCCACTGAATATCCACTACCCCAATCTGATCTCTCCTATATCTTCTGCCATTGCACCTCCAACTTTCAAGCAGGGCATGGTGGATATCTATGCACCAGTGACTGTATATCATATTTCCAAGTTACATGTAAAAAAATAAATAATAATACATTCTTAAACATTTGATTTTAAACCTTTGAATTTGAGATTCTTTCCCTACCTCACTCATCACCAATCTTTACTAGGAAGATAAGAAATTCAATAAAGGTCGTACATGCGTAGCTATGCAAAACATTTCCATAGTGGATATATTGTTAAAGACTGACTATATTTCCCTCCATCCCATCCAACCCCCACTTGTTCTATTCTCTGCTTTGATCCTGTCCCTTTTCTTTTTTTTAAACAAATGCTTTATTAACTTCTGGTTTACATCATTCATTTCCACCAGATTTTGAGTTACAACTTTTCCCCCATTTTTCCCCTACCCGCCATCCCAAAATAGCAGTCCCACAAGATATCCCCTCATCCAATCTGCTCTCTCCCATATCTTCTTCCATACCCCCTTCAACATTACCATTAGGGCAAGGTGAATCTCTGTGCCCCAATGACTTCACATCTTATCTCCTAATTACATGCAAAATAGGATTAATAATAGTATTTATATATATTTGAAATATTTAATTTTAAAACTTAAAATTCCAGATCCATTCCCTTCCTCCCTTGTCACCCACTCCTTCTGGGGAGATAAGCAAGTCAGAATGTGTTGTACATGTATAGCTATGCAAAACATTAAACATTACCATAGTAGATATATTGCAAAAGACTACTTATATTTCCCTCCCACCCATCACACCCCCTATCTGGTCCATTCCCTACTTTGATCCTGTCACTCTTTGACACTGCATACCTCCAACCACCCCTCCCCCCCGAATACCCCTTCCTCCTACTCTCCTGCAGGGTGAGATATCCCATTTAGTATGTATGTCATTCTCTCCCTGAATCAAATTCAATGAGAATATGGTTTTGCATTTTTGCCTTCCTGTTCTTCCTCTCCCCTGCAACCACTTCCCCCTGCCTCTTCTACATGAGATAGTTTACACCTCCCCCTGTCTCTCCCCATCTCCTCTTGCCACTTTTCTCTCTCACCTCTTAACTTCACACCTTAAGTATCATCCCTTCCCACCAAATTCAACCTGTGCCCTCTATCCATGTATGCCCATAAACATATATACACATATTCACATGTGTATTCATATGCCCATATACCGTTCTGCAATTATTTTCATACTGAGAAAGGTTTCATCAGTCACAGTTATTGTTTTTCCATGTAGGAATATAAATAGTTCAACTTTGATAAGTTCCTTTTGATTTCTTTTTCTGATTACCTTCACAAGCATCTCTTGCTTCTTGTGTCTGAATGTCAGATTTTCTACTCAACTCTGGTTTTTTCATCAAGAATGCTTGAAAGTCCTGAATGACCATATTTTCCCCTGAAACAAAATACTCAGTTTTGCTGGGTATGTGATTCTTTGTTTTAATCCCAGGTCCTTTGCCCTCTGGAATATCATATTCCATACCCTTCAATCCCTCAGTGTAGAAGCTGCCACGTCCTGTGCTATTCTGATTGTGTTTCCACAATATTGAAATTGTTTCTTCCTAGCTGCTTGTAGTATTTTCCCCTTGATCTTTGAATTCTGGAACCTGGCTATAGTATTCCTAGGAATTTTCTTTTTGGCATCTTTTTCAGGAGGTGATCTGTGGATTCTTTCAACCTCTATTTTGCCCTCTCTGTCAAAACATCAGGGCAATTTTCCTTGAGAATTTCTTGAAGGATGATTTCTAGGTTCTTTCTTTGATCATGGCTTTCAGGTAGTCCAATAATTTTTAAGTTATCTCTCTTAGATCTATTTTCCAGATCAGTGGCCGTTTCCATGAGATATTCCACATTGCCTTCTATTCTTTCATTAGTTTGGATCTTTTTAAGAGCATCTTGATTTCTCATAAAGTAATGAGTATACGAGCTTCCATTTGCTCCAGTCTAACTCTGAAAGAATGAATCTCCTCAGTGAGCTATTGAGATTCTCTTTCCATCTGGCAAATTCAGCTTTTTAAGGCATTCTTCTCCTCATTGCCCTTTTGAGCGTCCTTTGCCATTTGAGTTAGTCTATTTTAAGGTGGTATTTTCCTCAGTCAGGCTGTTGACTCTCATCTCATACTTTTCTTGTATCATTCTCATTTCTCTTCCCAATTTTTCCTCCAATTCTCTTATTTGTTTTTTAAAATCCTTCTTAAGGTCCTCTATGGCCTGTAACCTGCTCATATTTTCATTTGGGGTTTTGGGTGCAGGATTTCTGACCACACAGTAATCCTCCTTTTCCATGCTTTGATCCTCTTTGCCCCCCAAAATAGGAGTCTAATGTTGCATTTTTCTCTTTATTTTCCTTTGTCTAGGCATGTTGCCACTTACTTACTTGACTTTTGGGCTTGTTGCCACAGTAGGACTCTGCCACCAGCTAGAGGAGCTTCTGTCCAAATTGTTGGGGTTTTCTCAACTGCTGTAGGTATTAGTTGGGTGGACTCTGTGAAGCCTCCACATGCTCTGGCAAGCTGGACCCACACCCCAAGACCTCCACCCCAGATCGCAATCCAGATCTAGGGACATTAAAGGAAGAGCAATTACCCCTCACACTGATCATTAGATCCCCCTGCAGTTCGCAGGCCAGGAGCTAAAGCTGCAACTGAACCTGCAAAATGGCATCTGAGCCATGTCTCCAAAGCCCCTTTTTGCCCCCAGGGGAAGAAGCCAATGCGTTCTCAAATACTGGTCCCAAAGTCCACAGGGCACTAGCCACTCACTTTGTCCTAGGCATATCTGTGTTGATAATTCTGCAATTGCCACAGCTGCAGGTGTTCTGGGGTCCCTCCAGCTGGCTGCTGGCCTGGCTGCCCTGGGGCTAAAACTGAAACTCATGCCAGCCTGAGAGAGGTTCCTAGAGAGCTGTGCTGGCCTCTCCCTGCAGGGCTGCTGGGCTGTCCTCAGTGGGAGATTGGCTTCTCTGTGTCTTTCTGTGGGTGCTGGAGCTCCAGAAGTTGTTCAGAGTCCTCTTTTACATGATTTTGAAGTGGTGTGAGCTAGAGCGCCATGGAAGTGCTGTTTCTTGATCCTGTCCCTTTTCAAAAGTAGGTGCTTCCAACTTCCCTCCCCCCAGCCTGCCCTCCATTCCATCACCCCCTCCCCACCCCCTTCCCCACTACTCTCCTGTAGTGTGAGATACCCTATTTATTGTGTATGTCATTCCTTCCCTAAGCAAAATTCATTGAGAAGAAGGTTGACTCATTCCCTTTTGCCTTTCTCTTCTTCCCCTCCATTGTTAGAGTTTTCCCTTGCCTCTTCTATATGAGATATTTTACCCCATTATATCTCTCCCCATCTCCTCTCATTATATTCCTCTCTCACCTCTTAATTCCCCCTTTTAAGTGTCATCCCTTCCTACTCAACTGGTCCTGTACCCTCTGGCTATTTATACCTGTACACATATACACATACTCACATATGGATTCATATGCCCATATACCCTCTTATATAGACATATATATGTGTGTATACACACACACACACACACACACACACACACACACACACATTTCTATTCCCTTAAACAATCATACTGAGAAAAGTTTCATAAGCTACAATTATCATTTTTCCATGTAGGAATGTAAATAGGTCAACTTTGATAAGTTCCTTATTATTTCTTTTCTCTCTTTACTTTTTCATGATTCTCTTGCTTCTTGTATCTAAATGTCAAATTTTCTATTCAGCTCTGTTTTTTTCATCAAGAATGCTTGAAAGTCCTCTATTCCACTGAATGATCATATTTTCCCCTAGAACATGATATTCAGTTTTGCTGGGTAGGTGATTCTTGGTTTTAATCTCAGCTCCTTTGACCTCAGGAATATCATGTTCCAAGCCCTTCGATCCCACAATGTAGAACCTGCCAGTTCCTGAGTTATCCTGACTTTGTTTCCTCTATATTTAAATTGTTTCTTCCTGGCTGCTTCTAATATTTTCTCCTGGATCTGGGAACTCTGGAACATGACTATAATAATCCATGGAGTTCCCTTTTTGGGATCATTTTTGGAGGTGATCAGTGGACTCTTTCAACCTCTAGTTTGCCTTCTGGTTCTAAAATGTCAGGGCAATTTTCCTTGAGAATTTCTTGAAGGATAATTTCTAAGTTCTTTTTTTGATTATGGCTTTCAGGTAGTGCAATAATTTTAAAATTATCTCTTATAGACCTATTTTCCAGATCAGTGGATTTTCCAGTAAGATATTTCACATTGCCTTCTATTTTTTTTTTTCATTTCTTTGTATCTGTTTAGTACTATCTTGATTTCTCATATAGTCACTATCTTCCATTTGCTCCAGTCTAATTCTGAAGGAATGATTCTCTTCAGTTAGCTTTTGAGATTCTTTTTCCTTCTGGCAAATTTGGCTTTTTATGGCATTCTTCTCCTCATTGTCTTTTGGAGCATTTTCTTCTTTTCGTTTTCTGCTTTTGCTATTTGTGTTAGCCTGTTTATTGAGGTGTTATTTTTTTCAGTCAGGTTGTTGATTCTCATTTTAAATTTTTCTTACATCATTCTCATTTCTCTTGCCAGTTTTTCCTCCACTCCTCTTATTTGGTTTTCAAAATCCTTCTTAATCTCCTCTATGTCCTACAAGCACTTTAGCAGCTTATTCTTTTTGTGGAAGCTTCTGGTGCAGTTCTGACTTCACAGTCTTCTTCCTGTTCCATGCCCTGATCCTTTTTGTCCCCGAAAAAGCAATCCAGAGTTGGACTGCAGTGCTTGCCTTGCTTCCCTTGTTTGCTCATGTTGCCCCTCAATTACTTGACTTTTGAGCTTTTTGCCACAGTACAACTCTGCTACCAGAGCAGGGATCTTTGTCCCAATCACTGTGGTTTTCTCAGCTGCTGGAGCTATTAGTTAGGTGCCTTCTCTGAAGCCTCCATATGCTCTGGCAAACAGTTCATCCACCCTAGGACTTCCACTCTAGACTGCAATCCAGATCCAAGCAGGATAAAGCAAGAATGTTTAACACTCAGACTCACTGCTTGGTCCTCCTACAATCTGCAGACCAGGAGCTCTGAGGTGACCATGTGGTGGCAGCTACATGGTCTCAGCACCTCAGGCAATTGTCCCTACAGGGTGTAAAGGCCTTACCACACTCTTAAACTTCTGGTTCACAAAGTCCACACTGCACTGACCTCTCACTTTGTCCTTAGCATCAATGGGTTGATAATTCTGGAAACTGCAACAGCTGCTGTTGATCTGAAGTCCTTCTTGCCAGAGGCAGGTTGTGGCCACCCTGAGGCTAAAACCTTGGGCGTGTGCAGGGCTGGGCTTGGCTCCCAACATGCTTAGCTGGAGGCTTCCTACCAACCTGCCAGGCTATCCTTTGAGGGAATTTAGCTTCTCTGTGTCATTTTGTGGGTTCTGTAGCTCTAAAGTTTGTTCAGAGTTACCTTTTACATGAATTGGAAGAGGTGGCTGCAGGAGTCCCACTGACGTCTTTTTTCTACTCCACCATCTTGACTGTGCCCCCCCACCTTCCCCCATCCCAAAGACACTATTTTGTTTTGTTTGTGAAGGAAATCTGCAGAGCTTGGAATTTTCTGACCTACTCCACCATCTTCACATAGTCCTCTCCAATTTTTATTTGATTTTAAAGACAATTTTAGCTCTTCCAGTAATTTTTGTTAGACTTGTGTCCAATTCCATTTTTTTTCTTCCATACTTTGCTTGTAGCTATTTTGACATTGTCTTCTTAGTTTTTGTCTTGATCTTCTTTGTCAGCACAGTAGCTTTTTATGGTCAAGTTCATGTTGTTGTTTGCTAGTTTTCCAATTGTAAAGCTATGCACAAGCAGCTTTCCAGAGGACTGCCACTGTGAACAGCTTTCAATGTTCTGATTGCATAGTATAGCAAACTCTCTATTCAATAACAAATCAGAGCAAAACATTCAAAAAAGTCAAGGTGGAGCTTCACAATGTTACAACTTATCACAGAAAATCAAAGTACAGTATTCACCATGTCACAACTCAGCAACTTATCACAAATATGGCAACATAGTTTTCACCACAGTGGCCACAATAGTTTCCAACAAAGTACAATAATTCAGTCAATCAATAAACCCTTAATTCAATTACAAGGTACAAAAGTCAAAGTTCTCCACCCCTTGGTCACAGTAAATCATAATCTTCTCAATTAATACACAGAATCCCAGTAAAGTCTTCTTTCAGCTTGACTCAAGGCTGGCAACCACGGTTCTTCTTCCATGGTCCCAGCTCCAACTGTCACCTGGGTTCAAATGCAGGCAGTTCCCAGTTCCTTGTCCAGCTCCTTGTCCAGTTCTTTTTCCAGTTCCCATTCCATATTGAAGTTCACAATGTCTAGTCCATCTCAAGTCCTTTACAGTTCCTGTTTTTGGGAAGACAAACCTTGGCAGATACAATAACATTCAACCACATAGCCAGCACCATCTTCAATTCACTATCTGCATGTGAAATCAACTCAGACCCACCAACAAGTTCTGAGAACTCACCACAAGTCATCAACATAGAAATCAACACAGACCCACAAACAAGATCCAAGAGGTCATCACAAATCATCAATAAAATCTCAGGACCTCCAAAGCCCTACCCCAGGTCTTCTGTAAACATATAACAAGAAAATCCTCTTTCAGGGCTTCCAGTAAGGTCCCAGGGCTTCTGTACAACATATCACAAACAAACATCAACACAGGCAGATCAGACAGAGTGCCAAGATACCACAAGTTTTCTCCTTCTTGACTCTGCCACCATAAGAGTCCACTCTTCAGTTTTGCTGTCTCTAGCCCTGGACCTCTCCTTACATATGGTCATTAGCTCCTCCCCTTCATATTGCAGGAGTTCCTGAGTTCTAGGGCTCACAAGCTGTGGGCTTTACTCATTCTGTTTCTTAGCAGACTTGATACAAGGCTCAAAAGAAACTTGAACTGAAACAAGTTGTTAATTCAATAGCTGAAACAAGTTGTGAACTACTTCTGTGCTTGCCATTATGCCATTCTATTTCTTTTATTTTTCTTTTTGGAGGGCAGTTGGGGTTAAGTAAGTTGCCCAAGGTCACATGGCTAGGTTTTTGTTTGTGTGTATTAAGTGTCTGAGGCCGGATCCAAACTCCAGTCCTTCTGATTCCAGGGCGAGAGCTCTACTCACTACGCCACCTAGCCATCCCCATTCTATTTCTTTACTTTGAAATTTATGTTAAAGTTTGACTAAATTCCCAGCATGAAGGGTGACAGAGCAATTGTCCAACATGTCAGGCTTTATTGTAGAACTATTTTCAGAGCCTGTTCTGGGCGTTTGGATATTGTTGGTAGTTCCCATGTGGTGTGATATAAGGGAATATTTATTCACTGCTATTTTTTTATTCTGCCCTCTGGTCCTTGCCTAGGGAGGGCCCCCACTCCCTTGAGATTAAAATAAATATTTCTCCCAAGGGGCACTGGTCCCTTAGGACCACAAGTGATACTTCTCAGGGCCTCTATCCACTTGAAAAAATGAGAGATGCCTCCCTTCATAGTCCTTGCTCCTTCATCACAAAAAGTGTTCCTCTCTGCCTTTAAACTGTGACTTAAAATGGGTATTAGTAATGCATTTGCCAAATAGCCCTGTGCCCACTGCTAGCAGAGAAGTACCCTGTAATATTTTTTTCTGATTAGTTGTTTTGACCACCCATGGATTGAAAATATCTGTAGCTGCTGCTGCTGTTGTTGCTGCTGCTACTGCAACCAACCAAATCCCACCACTGGTGTTATATGGGATGCAAGTCAGCCTCCAACCCTTTGTCCAAGATCTCTTCCTCCAACTTCCTAAGTTATCTTCAGCTAGAAGAATATCTCTTCCTAACTTTTTGTTGACTCTACCACTTCGGAATTCTGTCTGAGACATTATTTTAAAGTGGCTTGGAGGGTAATGTTGGGAAACCAAGACTGTAATGCTTCCTTTGCTGAGTGAACTTGTGTCCACCAATTCTGATATTATTTTTAAACAATTTATTCTATGTCCCTGAAATGCTAATTTTCTGGGACTGGCTTACTAACTATGGCACATTTTTAACCTTATTCTTATGGATCTGCAGCATTTGAGATATTTTGCATTACTATCATCTCCTATATATATTCTTTCAGCTTCTAATTCTCCTCCTCTTTATGAGAGTTCTCCTTTTCAGAACCTTTTGAAGGATCTTTATGCTTCCATGTTTACTACTTGCAAGTGAAGTTTCCAAGCATTCATTTATTATCTCTATGGAGATGACAACAAAATCTACATATCTAACCCAAGTCCCGCTTTTGAGCTCTAGCCCATATTACCAAATACATTGTTTTTTTTCTTGACATGTCGAATGAATTTGCCTCATGGGCATTTCAAACTTAACATGTGTAAAGCAGGATGCATTATCCTTTCCCCCAAAGAATATCCCCATCTGAATTAACTTGGCATTATTGAAAACCCTAACAATCTTCTAGTCATCTAGTTTCACAACCTTGGTGTTTTCCTTTCTCACTCATTCCACATATCTAATCAAATTGCAAATTTTGATTTTTCTTACCTAAAAATGTACCTAAAAATGTCACATTTCTTCCAATAATAACAACTCCATCCTAATTCAGGCCCTTATCACAACATTCCTGGATCATTGCACTAGTATTCGGACTCATCACCTTGCCTTTAGACTTTCCCTGCATTAGGGGATCCACTAAACTATCAAAGTTATTTTCCAAAAACAAACAAATAAACAAAACCTGTCAGATCAGTTGATACCACCGTTCAACAAATTCCATCGGCTCCCCATTACATTCCAGATTAAATACAGTACATTTATATAGCTTGCATATATTTCTTTTTGCAATACTATAGTTCTCTATAAACCAAATCTTTTCTACATTTGCAATCCTATGGCTGCTGTCTGGCCTTCTTGACCTACTTTCTCTTCCTTGAACACAAACTTACATCTTCTATCCCCATGTCTTTGCGATATTTCCCTTGCTTAGAATGTTTTCCCTTTCAACCTCCAAATCTTGTCATCTGGCTCCATTTAAGAATCAGCAGAAATAATAACTCCTGTGAGGTCTTCCTTTATCCCCTTAGCTGCTAGTTCCATCTCCTTTGATATTACCCTCCATCTACTTTGTATTTATTTGTTGATTTTCACTTCTGATTCATATATGTTTTCTCCCAGTTAAACATAAGCTACATAGGGCCTTGCATTTTTAATTCTACTGGCTTTCTTCTATAGAGTCTTTCTAAATTAGCATGTATCTTTACTGGCTGGACATAATTATTTGCATGTCATTTCTACCATTTGATTATGAGCTCCTTGAGGGCAGGGAGCAACTGTACTTTGCTTTCTTTATAATGCCTGGAATATAGTAAGCACTTAAAAAAATAAGTTTATGCTTTTTCTTGGTATCTACTTCATTTAGCACAGTATCTGGCAGATAGCATGTGATTAATAAATGATTGTTGAGTAAATAAACAAATGATTACTCAGGGAGGCTTAAGTGGCTTACCCAAAGTTATATAACTAAGAATTATTGATAAATTCAGATTGCCTGACTTCAAGTTCTGTTTTCTTCCCAATATGTCACTTCATTGGATTAAGTTACTTCAATTAAAATTTTATTAAACGGCTACTATGTCTAAAGCATTGTGAAAGGCATTGATATTACTGACAAAATGTAGGTTCTGAATATGAGGATTTATTCTTCTAAAATATACATGGTGGGTACAACATGCATATAAAGTAATCTAAGTACAACACAAGTTATAAAGACTCCTAACCATTGTCTTTAGAGGACAATTTTTCCCAAAGTACAGAACCCAATCTAAACCACCAGAATGAGTCCAGATTTGTGAGTGGCCCCTGAAGGAGAAAGCATGTAATCCTAGCCTCTAGGATCAAACCATTATGATTGTGATACCCATGAAAACAACCTTTAAGTCATGTTGGACAAGAAAGAGACAGTGTGGCATTCACTTAAGAAGATACATGTTAAAACCATGGCTTTGGTATATGCTGATTTTATGACTTCAGGTAAGTCATTTAGCTATAAGTGTCTTGTGTAATTATCTTGGACTAATGTAATGAACAGTTGCTGATCTCTATTAGTAGAACAACTTTCTGCTCTGGAAGTATCCTACACCAAATGAGCTACCATGAGCTGTCCCTTTCATTTTGTAGTATTGATTTTTTAAATTATAGAAAGAAATTAAGATTGAATCCTCATTTCAGGTAGACAAGAAGGGTATTTGTTATCATTACTGAGGCATCTTTTTGGCATAGTAGATAGGGCATTAGTACTGTAATCAGGAGATGCAAGTTTAAATACAGCTTCGAACACTTTCTACATGTGAGAACCTGGACACATCATTTAACTTCTGTTCACCTCCATTTCCTCAGTTATAAGATGGGGATACTAACAGTAACTATGGCACACAATTGTTGTGAAGATCAAATGAGATAATATTTGTAAAGTGTCAAGAACAATGCTTACCATATAGTAGGTGATTAATAAATTACCATTGCCTTCTTTCTTCCCTTTCCTGTGAGGACAGATTAATTGAGTTACAGGATATTAACTAACATTCTACCTCTGTTTCCTACTGGTGCAAATTTGGGCAAATCCCTTCATTATTCAGGGTCTTAATTTTCTCTTATACAAAATGAAGGGGCTGATATGAATCTCTTAGGTCACTTCTAAGTCTTAAATAGCATAAATTTATATACCAGAATTTGCTGAAACCAAGATTTGCTGAATCTGTATCCCCTGCATTTCCACTTCATTGTGCATGTCCTACATTAATAAAGTTTTTCTTCTAATAATTTGGTGTGTCACTTTTCAGAAATTACTTCTCTCTGGGCAGCTATTTCTTTGTCAGTAAAATGAAAGACTTGGGTCCAATTGATTTCTCAGATTTCTTTATGCTCTAATATTTTGTGATTCTATTTGTCAGTAATCAAACTGATAATGTCTGCTAACCCCTAGATATAGTCAAACTTTATTACATTCATGTTATCGAAAGTACTATTCATAACTTCTCAAAAGTCTTGTTTTTCCATGATTGTTTAACAAAGATATTTTGTACTATGTATTTGCCATTTGAAAATAAAATTATCTCATTTTTTTCTCACTGAGTAAAACAATCATTCAGTGCTTTTATCCAAATAGTCACACAGATCTCATATTCAAACCTGATTCTAATAAGGTTTTCACCAACAATTCCAAGGATTCAATATTTGTAATTTTCTTCAAGCTTCAGAAAGAGGAGCTCATACTATAGCTGAAATGTCCTTGTTGTCTTCCCTCTAGTGGATCTAGATGAGATAACACACCAGTTAGCTATTTTCCCCCTCCTAAAAAGACTTCAATGAAAGTGGTTTTTGCTATATACTAGCCAGTGACAACTTAATTACCAAATACTCAGGAGAAAATGCAGGAACATTAATGCAACTTGACACATAATTATCATTTTTCCAATAGAATTACCATGTAGTTACAACATGGTCCTTATGATAGGGAGTTATATGAAATGTATTTATCACTCTGCTGAAATGTCAAGTTTTCTCTCCCCCTCCCTTACTTCATCCCCAGTGAAAGCTTGCTCTTTTCTAACCAAGAGATTTGATGATAGGACAAAAATTGACTGATTCAACATCTTTCACGGGGGAAATTAAGCATCTTTATGATATAAGAGACAGCTATGATTTGTTGAAAAGAGCATTGAAATGAGAAGAAGCAGGAGTCCAGGGTTCTAATCATGGCTATTTCAGGAATTTTTGTGATGCCAGAAAAATCGCCATATGTTTATGAAATCACCAAATTATGAAAAATCACCATTTTTCCCATATGGTAGTAAATTGGATTATCCAACCTCTAAGTTGACTTCTATTTTTTCTATTCTAACATTATATTTTTTAAAGATTACTACTAATTTTAACATTCTATGGAGGCTATCATCTTTCAAAGTTCATTTTACCTGTCTTCTTGTAGTGTTAAGGTTATACAAGACCATATGAATAATAGAGCATAGGAGCAATTCTTTGAGTTCCAATAATTATCTCATACAATGGGCCAAATCATTTATCTAATAATTCATTCACTGCTTCCTCATGTTGTGGAGATGGCCCTCATATTCTCAAATGTATAACAGCAATGCCCAACTTAAAAGATTAGAAGGGCTTTGGCTGCAAGGTCAGCGAAGGTCTAGGGATGCAAAGTGAAAATAAAAAACAACTTTCCATCAAGTAGATTATATTTTTAATGGGAGAGAAAATTTTATTTATATATATATGCATATATATATATATTCAAAATTCTTAGAAAATAGATACAAGGCAACCTTGAAGAAAAAAAAATAGTAGCTGTGGTGACAAGGAATACCTAATAAAGAAGGTGGTTGCTTTTTGAGTATTAAAGTAAATGAGAGGTCCCTAGAGGCACAGAGAAGGAAGGAGGAAATTCAGATTGGTGGTGCAGTGGAGTACTGGACTTGGAGGTCAGGAAGAGAGTTCTAAATCCCATCTCAGGAACTTACTAGAATGTGAGACTTAATCTCTGTTTACCTCAGTTTCCTTAACTATTAAATTTGTGTTATAATAATGCTTATCTCTCAGGATTGTTCAAAGGATCAAATGAGATAGCTGGAAAGTGCTTAGCAGAATGCCTGGTAAAAGTAAGAGTTATATAAATATTAGTCATTGTAGTTGTAGTAATAATATAATAATAATAATTTTAATAATAATAATTACCATCAGGTCTGGATAAGTTTTTATTTTTATGATTGTACACAAAATGAAGATATTTAATGTATGTAAATAAGAAAAAATAAATGCACTAGTGTTCCAGGAGTACAGAAATGGGACAAGGGGAGTAAACAAAATTTTAAAGGTTAGAAGAATAGATTGGGGTCAAGTTCTGAAAAGCTTTAAATGACAGAGGAGTATATGTTTGGTCCTAGAGGCAATAGAGAGCCACTGAAGTTTAATAAATATGTTTGTGACCTGACTATATATTAATTTCATGAATATCATTATGTGTTAGCTGTGATCCAGGTTGTCAGAGGAAAGACTTATATGGACAATTTTTTCAAGAATTTCATGTATTGATGAATTTTTGAAACAGAAATCATAAAAGATCACTTATATGGGACTCTCCTCAGAATAGCCCTTTGTGATACATCATAAAAGTATTATTAGCCTAATTTTAAGCATTAATAAACTGAAGCACAAGCAGTAAAAGGAATTGACCATAGGCAAAGAGCTATTACATGTTAGAACCTGGATTTAAATCATGTCCCTTTTACTTCAAGCCCAAGAGCAAGTAATAAGTTCCCAGAATAGTCAGGAAAGACCTATAGGGTTTTTTTAGAATTACTGTGGAAAGATGAACTTATTTAAGCAAGAGCTTTGTGAAAAGAAGTAAATGAAAACAGAATAGGTTGCCTTATTAGAAACTTCATCTCTTACAGGTGCTCCAGAAAGTGCAGGGCTGCTATTTGTTAAGAGTGCTGCAAAGGGGTGGGTGGAGCCAAGATGGCAGAGTAGAAACAGCTCATCCAAGCCACTCTGCCCCCAGATTCCCCCCAAACGATGTAAAAGGGGAATCTGAACAACTTCTGGAGCCCCAGCACCCACAGAACGACACAGAGAAGCTAACCTCCCTCTGAGGACAGCCCAGCAGCCCTGCAGGAAGGACCAGCGCAGAGGTCTGGGAGCTGGCAGCCGCAACTCGCAGAGCGCAGGAAGCAGAGCAGAGCGGAGTCCAGGTCCACAGGAGCCAAGGTTTTAGCCCCAGGGCAGCAGGGCAAGCAGCCGGCTGGAGGAACCCCAGAACACCAGGAGCTGTGGCGACTCCAGAATTATCAACATAGACATGCCTAGGACAAAGTAAGAGGTTAGTGTCCTATGGACTTTGGGACCTGTATTTGGGGGAATGCGTCGGCTCCCTCCCCTGGGGGCTAGAAGCCGCTGAGGACAAACGCCATTTTGTAGTTTTCTGAGGCAGCCCCAGCTCCTGGCCTGCGGATTAATTGTAGGGAGATCCAGCGATCAGTCTTGGGGGTAATCGCTCTTGCTTTAACCTCCCTGGATCTGGATTGTGATCTAGGGTGGAAGTCATGGGTGGGTTTACAGCTTGCCAGAAACGGAAGTTGCCCCCCACACATTCGGGATGAAAATTCCTCTATCTGGCCTTAAAGCCATAGTGTGGCAACAAGCCCAAAAGTCAAGCAATTAAGTGGCAACATGCAAAGGCAAAGGAAACAGAAAAATGCAACCCTAGACTCCTATTTTGGGGGCATAGAGCGGGAAAAGGACTGTGAGGTCAGAAGTCCTGCTCCAAAAGCCCCAGGGGAAAACAAGAGCAGGTTGCAGGCCATAGAGGACCTTAAGAAGGACTTTAAAAATAAAATAAGAGAAGTGGAGGAAAAATTAGAAAGAGAAATGAGAAGGATGCAAGAAAAGTATGAAATGAGGGTCAACAGTCTGACTGAGGAAAACAACACCTTAAAAAATAGACTGACTCAAATGGCAAAGGAGGCCCAAAAGGGCAACAAGGAGAAGAATGCCTTAAAAAGTCGAATTTGCCAGATGGAAAAAGAATCTCAAAAGTTCACTGAGGACATTCATTCCTTCAGAGTTAGACAGGAGCAAATGGAAGCTAATAACTTTATGAGAAACCAAGATGCTGTTAAGCAGATCCAAACAAATGAAAGATTAGAAGGGAATGTGAAACATCTCATGGGAAAGACCACTGACCTGGACAATAGATCCAGGAGAGACAATTTAAAAATTATTGGACTACCTGAAAACCATGATCAAAGAAAGAACCTAGAAATCATCCTTCAAGAAATTCTCAAGGAAAATTGCCCTGAAGTTTTAGATCCAGAGGGCAAAATAGAGGTTGAAAGAATCCACCGATCACCTCCTGAAAAATATCCCAAAAAGAAAACTCCCAGGAATATTATAGCCAGATTCCAGAATCCCCAGATCAAGGAGAAAATACTACAAGCAGCCAGGAAGAAACAATTTCAATATTGTGGAAACACAATCAGAATAGCCCAGGACCTGGCAGCTTCTACACTGAGGGCTTGAAGGGCATGGAATATGATATTCCATAGGGCAAAAGAACTGGGAATGAACCCAAGGGTCACCTACCCAGCAAAACTGAGTATTTTGTTTCAGGGGAAAATATGGTCATTCAGTGGAATAGAGGACTTTCAAGCATTCTTGAGGAAAAAATCAGAACTGAATAGAAAATTTGACACCCAGACACAAGAAGGAAGAGATGCCTGAGAAGGTAATCAGGGAAAAGAAATCAAAAGGAACTTATCAAAGTTGAACTCTTTACATTCCTATATGGAAAAGCAATAACTGTGACTGATGCTATCTTTCTCACTATGAAAATAATGGAAGAAGGGTGTGTGGTCATATGAATACATATGTGAATGTGTGTGTATATGGTTACAGTTATATATGGATAGAGGGCATAGGCTGAATTTGTTGGGAAGGGAGAATACTCAAGGGATGAAATTATGAGATGAGAGAGGAAAGTGGCAAGAGGAGATGGGGAGAGACAGGGTAGGGTAAACTATCTCATGTAGAAGAAGCAAGGGGAAGTGGTTGCAAGGGAGGGGGAGAATAGGAAGGAAAAAAGGCAAAACCACATTCTCATTGAATTTGGTTCAGGGAGAGAATGACATACATACTAAATGGGATATCTCAACCTGCAGCAGAATAGGGGGAAGGGGATGAGAGGAGGGATGATTGATGGGAGGGCATCCTTGGGGGGAGGGGAGGTTGGAAGTACCCACTATAGAAGAGGGACAGGATCATGTAGGGAATGCACCAGGTGGGGGGTCGGATGAGTGGGAGGGAATTATAAGCAGCCTTGTACAATATATCTACTATGATAATGTTTTGCATAGCTAGACATGTACAACATATACTGAATTACTTATATCCCAAGAAGGAATGGGTGACAAGGAAGGAAGGAAATGGATCTGAAATTCAAGGTCGTAACATTAAATGTTTCAAATATATATATAAATACTTTTATTAATACTCTTTTGCCTATAATTGGGAGATAAGATGTGCAGGCATTGGGACACAAAGATTCATCTTCCTCTAATGGAAAAGTCGATGGGGGTATGGAGAAGGTATGGGAGAGAGCAGATTGGAGGAAGCGATATCTTGTGGGACTGCTATTCTGGGAGGTTGGATAGGGGAATAACAGGGGGAAAATGATTGTAACTCAAAATCTGGCGGAAATGAATGATGTAAAACAGAAGTTAATAAAGCATTTGTTTAAAAAAAGAGTGCTGCAAAGGAATTCTGGTATTAGATGGTAGCTGTAGAAGTGGGTTCAAAGAGAACACTTAGTCTTAAAAGTCTATGTCATAATTATTTGTAGCACAAATTGTGAACCCCATCCCCATTATCATTTTTCTAATATTGTTCTTTATATACACTGCGTCTAGTAAGTATGTACTTGGTTTTTCACATGTCTTCTCATTTCTATAGTAAAACTTTCCTGTTCCCCCTTAATTCTGATACCTTCCCTCTGTTTATTATCTTAAAATATATACACACACACAGATGCACACATGCACACACACATGCCCAGGCACACACACACATACATATTTTTGTACATAATTTAATTTCATTTTTTTTACTCCACGTAAAGACCAAAGATTGATTATTTTTCAAGTTTCTTTTCATCCCCAGCAATTAACAAACTGTCTGGCACAAGTTTGTTCAAGTTCTTTCTCTTGATTCTGACTCTCTGTGACCCCATTCAAAGCTTTCTCAGTAAAGATACTGGATTGGTTTGCCATTTTCTTCTCTTACTCATTTTCCAAATGAGGAAAGTGAGACAAACAGGGTTAAGTGACTTGTCCAGAGTCACACAGCTATTAAATGTCTGACGCCAGATTTAAACTTATGAAGATGAGTCTTCCTAACCACAGGTCCAGTGTTCTATCTACAAAGCCTGCCCCATCTGATACATAGTAGACACTTAAACATTACTTAATGACTAATTGGCATACACTAAGTTATTAATAAGTTATATTTCATTAAGTCATTTATCTTTTTCTCTAAATGTGGATTAGGATATACGTTGGTTCTTCTCTTTTCTCACCCTCTATCTTTAAAACCTCATAAATTCCGGTAAGTTCATGATTATCTTTACACAGGTGACTCTCAGATCTGAAGTATAATGACTTGTTCAGAAGCATAGCTACAGGCTAACAGACTTGGAGCTTGAAGCCAAGGCTTCTGATTCCAACCTCAGTGAACTCTTCCTGTGCTGTCCTGTGCTGTCTGTTTCTAAGAAGGCTCCTATTCTGTTTAATATGGACAGCAATAAGAAAAACAACACCATATATTAGAGATTTGCACAGCCCTATCCTTATAATAATGATGTTAGTAGATAGCAAATATATCTTCCCAATTTTCAAATGAGGTAAATGATGTTCAGAGATGTTAACTATTTTCCTTCTGGTTACACAGTGAATAAATAATGGAATCAGTTCTTGAAAGCCACATCTCCTGTCTTCAAGTCCAGAATTTTCTCCACAATACCATATAGCCACATTACCTTTTCTTCCCTGCTTCTTGCCCACTCAGCCTTCAGTCAGCACTTTTTTTCCCCTCTTCTCACCTCTTGGATCGCAGGTAGAATTGACGGGGCCATTCCCAAGCTTAGCAGATAATGATGTTATATATTCCCTTGCCTCTTTCCTTTCCTCCATCCAGAATTTAATGCGAACTATTCTGAACACAAGTAAAAGGAAAGCTGAGGAGTTTAATTTTATATTTAATGCCATGCCTTAGATTTCCATTTTGTAAAGGCATCAGGAAAGCATTCTGTGAAGTAAAATGTAACAATTAGGACTAACAGATTAGGTGAATATATTTACCAAAGAAAGTTTTTATTTTCCCCATTTAAATTCCTATCTTATATGCCATGCTTAATCGATAGGATCATGGCTACTATTTTCATCCTCAAAAATTCAAACTTAAAATAAAATGAGAAATGCTAAGAGCTGAGATGAGGTGTGTCTTGTTTAAGAAGAAAATAAAACAGTAAGGTAGATTGTGTTTCAAACACACTTCCGGGATGACTTAGTGAGTGAGTCATCATAATTTTGCTCAAACTATTAAATTAGAGTAAACTTCTTTTAATTAATAAAGACTTGATACTGGTATTTTAAATTTCTTTTCTCCCTGTTTTAATCTATCCCTCCAATAAAATGAAATAATCTTCCTTTTACTTTCATTGTGATATGTCACCAGTATATATCCAAAAGGAATTGTAAACTTTTGCATATGGAATTTGAATCTATTTACAAAATGATACCATTGCTGCAAAACAAAGAGCTTTAGATTTGGAGCAAGAAAACATTCTTTTAAATCTAATTCTTCTATTTCCTACACCTGGGGCCATGGGCAAGTTATTTACCATTTCTAAATTTTGATATCCTTATTTAGGGAATGATGGGTTTGAAGCAGATCTTTAAGGTCTGTTATATCTCTGAATCTATAATGCTATATATCTAGCCTTAATTCCTCTCCATTTACTCTGTAATTCAAACAGTCTTCTCTCCCAAGAATATGTCTTATGCTCCCCCTCAAGCTTTCTAACTATTTTGTGGAATTTTCTTATTTATTTACATGTCCACAATTTTAATGTTTATATTTCAATATCATCAGAAAATACTCCTGGAAAACCTTCTTCCCCCATATTAAGAATAACCTTTTGATCACACATTAAACCTTTCTAAAACATTTGATATTTCTCTCCGTGAAGCACTTATTATTCATTGTAATGATTATCTGTATTTTTCTCTTATCTTCTTTCTAGATTATATGCTTTCTGAGGGTGTGATAGTTAGAAACAGACATATGTATATAAGTGTATATATGTTGTCACTATGCAGACTATTTCCCTGGTTCTGCTCATTTCATTCTATATAAATCTATTATGTCTTCCCAAGTTTTTGTTTTTGTTTTCTTTTTCTGAAAGCATACCCTTCACTATTTATGGGACAAAAATATTCTTTCTTAATCATATACTACATCCAGTTCAGCTATTAGCCAAATGATGGGGTTTTAATTCTTTTCTACCACAAAAAGCGCTGCTATAAATATTTTTGTACATATAGATACTTTGTATCTCTTATTTTCTCTCTTTGGGTTATAGACCTATTAAAGGGATTGCCAGGTCAAAGAGTTCACACAAATCTATAGCCTTTTGGGCATCTTTCTAAATCGTTCTCCAGAATGTTTTAACCATTAACTCCACTAATAATATAATAACTCCACTAATATTATTATAACACATTCTATGTCTCCTTTAATGTTTGTCATTTTCCTTTTTTCTCATGCTACCAAGATGATGGGTGTGAGGTGGTTTGTTAGATTTGTTTTACTGTTTAATTCCTTTTTTTTCCTAATTAAACAAATGCTTTATTAACTTCTGGTTTACATCATTCATTTCCACCAGATTATGAGTTACATTTTTCCCCATTTTTCCCTACCCACCACCCCAGAATAGCAGTCCCACTAGATATCACCTCATCCAATCTGCTCTCTCCCATATCTTCTCCCATCCCCCCTTCGACTTTGCCATTAGGGCAAGGTGAATCTCCAGGCCCCAGTGCCTGGACATCTTATGAAACATTTAATTTTAAAATTTCGATTTTCAGATCCATTCCCTTTCTCCCTTGTCACCCACTCCCTCTGAGAAGATAAGCAATTCAGTATGTGTTGTACATGTATATCTATGCAAAACATTAACATAGTAGATATATTGTAAAAGACTGCTTATATTTCCCTCCCACCTGTCTCACCTCCCACCTGGTCCATTCTCTACTTTGATCCTGTCCCTCTTTGATAGTGGGTACTTCTAACCTCCCCTCTCCCCAGAATGCCCTCCCCTCCATCATCCCCCCTCTCATCCCCCTTTCCCCTACTCAGGAGAGTGAGTGAGGGTAAGATATTCCATTTAGTATGTACGTGATTCTCTCATTGAGCCAACTTCAATGAGAATATGCTTTTGCCTTTTTACCTTCCTATTATTCCCCTCCCCTGCAACTACTTCCCCTTGCCTCTTCTACATGAGATGGTTTGTCCTACCCTGTCTCTCTCCATCTCCTCTTGCCACTTTCCTCTCTCACCTCTTGACTTCACCCCTTAAGAATCATTCCTTCCTTGGGGCGGCTAGGTGGCGCAGCGAGCAGAGAGCCAGCCCCGGAGCCAGAAGGACCCGAGCTCGGATCTGGCCCCAGACACCCAACACACAAACAAAAACCCCACCATGTGAACCTGGGCAAGTTACCCAACCCCAATTGCCCTCCAAAAAAAAAAAAAATAATAATCATCCCTTCCCATCAAATTCAACCTGTGCCCTCTATCCATGTATACCTGTGAACATATGCCATGTACCCTTCTTCAATTATTTTCGTAATGAGGAAGGTTTCATCAAAAACAGTTATTGTTTTTCCACGTAGGGCTGTAAATAGTCCAACTTTGATAAGTTCCTTTTGATTTCTTTTCCTTGATTGCTTTCTCAAGCATCTCTTGTTTCTTGGGTCTGAATGTCAAATTTTCTATTCAACTCTGGTTTTTTCATCAAGAATGCTTGAAAGTCCTCTATTCCACTGAATGACCATATTTTCCCCTGAAACAAGATACTCAGTTTTGCTCGGTAGGTGACCCTTGGGTTCATTCTCAGCTCTTTTGCCCTCTGGAATATCATATTCCATGCCCTTCTATCCCTCAGTGTAGAAGCTGCCAGGTTCTGGGCTATTCTGATTGGGTTTCCACAATATTGAAATTGTTTCTTCCTGGCTGCTTGTAGTATTTTCTCCTTGATCTGGGGATTTTGGAACTTGGCGATAATATTCCTGGGAGTTTTCTTTTTGGGATCTTTTTCAGGAGGTGATCGGTGGATTCTTTCAACCTCTATTTTGCCCTCTGGGTCTAAAACATCAGGGCAGTTTTCCTTGAGAATTTCTTTAAGGATGATTTCTAGGTTCTTTCTTTGATCATGGCTTTCAGGTAGTCCAATATTTTTTAAATTATCTCTCTTGGATCTATTTTCCAGGTCAGTGGTTTTTCCCATGAGATATTTCACATTGCCTTCTATTCTTTCATTTGTTTGAATCTGTTTAATAGTATCTTGATTTCTCATAAAGTAACTAGCTTCCATTTGCTCTAGTCTAACTCTGAAGGAATGAATCTCCTCAGTGAGCTTTTGAGATTCTTTTTCCATCTGGCACATTCGACTTTTTAAGGCATTCTTCTCCTCATTGCCTTTCTGAGACTCTTTTGCCATTTGAGTTAGTCTATTTTTTAAGGTGTTATTTTCCTCAGTCAGGCTGTTGACTGTCATTTCATACTTTTCTTGCATCTTTTTCATTTCTCTTCCCAAATTTCCCCCCACTTCTCTTATCTGCTTCTTAAGGTCCTCTATGTCCTGTAGCCAGCTTGTATTTTCATTTGGGGCTTTTGGTGCAGGAGTTCTGACCTCACAGTCCTCCTCCATGCTTTGAGCCTCTTTGCCCCTAAAATAGGAGTCCAATGTTGAACTTTTCTGTTTATTTTGTTTCGTTTGCCTAGGCATGATGCCACTTAATTACTTGATTTTTGGGCTTGTTGCCACAGTAGGACTCTGCCACCAGACAGGGGAGCTTCCACCCAAATGTGGGGTCTTCACAACTTCTGCCAGTTGGGTGGCCTCTGTAAAGCTTCCACCCACTCTGGCAAGTTGGATACCCACCCCAAACTTCCCCCCCAGACCACAATCCAGATCCAGGCAGTTTAAAGCAAAAGTGATTAACCCCCAGACTGATTGCTGGATCTTCCTACAGTTCACAAACCAGGAGCTAGGGCCACTACTGAAGCTATAAAATGGCTTCTGTGCAGCTGTTTCTTCAGCAGCTTTTTGCCCCCAGGGGAGGAAGCCACGTGTTCCCCAAATACTGGTCCCAAAGTCCATAGGGCACTACCCTCTCACTTTGTCTTAGGCATATCTGTGCTGATAATTCTGGAATCGCCACACTTGCTGGTGTTCTGGGGTTCCACCAGCAGGCTGAAGGCCCGGCCGCCCTGGGGCTAAAACTGCGGACCTGGGCTCAGCTCTGCGGGCTGAGCTGATGGTTCCCGGCGCGCTGTGCTGCCTGCTCTCAGAGCGCTGCGCTGGCCGCTCCCTGCATGGCTGCTGGGCTGTCCTCAGCAGGATGTTAGCTTCTCTGTGCCGTTCTGTGGGTGCTGGGGCTCCAGAAGTTGTTCAGAGCTCCCTTTTACATTGTTTGAAATTTGTGTGGGGCAGAGCACATTGGGAATGCTGTTTCTACTCTGCCATCTTGGCTCTGCCCCCCTAGATTTGTTTTAATTTGCATTTCTTTGTTACATATTTACAGAATTTTATATGAATATTGATAGCTTCTATTTCATCTTCTGAAAATTCTCTATATCCTTTGACCATTTGTCAATTGGAGAATGACTCTTTTCTAATGATCCATTTCCCTATGGAATTTTTTGTGCAATGAGACCTTTATCAGAGAAACTTGTTATAATTAATTTTGTTCAGTCTTCTGCTTTTCTTCTAATTTCTACAGCTCATGCAGTTAATTGTTTGGTTAAGGGGGAAAATTCAAGATGGTGGAGTAGAAACAGGACTTCCACAGGGCTCTGGGGCTCTGGCTTACACTTCCTCCAATTTATGTAAAAAATGACTATAGACAAACTTTGGAGCCACAGAACCCACAAAATGACAGAGAGAAGCTAACCTCCCACCGAAGACAGCCCAGCAGGCTTGCAGGAAGGGGCCAGCTCACCTTTTTGAGCCATGCTCAAGGCAGAGGTTTTAGCCTCAGGGCAGCCTGTCCAGCTAGGACTTCAGATCACCAGCATCTGTGTCAGTTTCCAGCATTATCAACCCATAGATGCCAAGGACAAAGTGAGAGGTCAGTGTAGACTTTGAGGGAACAGGGAATTTGGGAGTGTGGTCCAGCCTTTTCCCCTGGGGTGAGAAGCAGTTGAGGCTCCATGGGCATGCACCTGCCTGCCACATGGCTGCTTCAGAGCCCCAGGCCTACAGATTGTAGGGGCACCAAGTGACCAGCCTGAGGGGTAATTGCTCTGACTTTAACCTGCTTGGATCTGGATCACTGTCCTGGTTGGAGGTCCTGGGGTGCATGAAAAGTTTGCCAGAGAGCATGTGGAGGCTTTAGAGAGGGCATCCAACTAATACCTTTTGCATTGGAGAAAACCCCAGGGATTGGTATAAAACTCCCCTTCCTGGTAGCAGTGTTCTACTGTGGCAAAAGTCTCAAAAGTCAAGTAATTGAATGGCAACATGAGCAAGCAAAGGAAGCAAGGCAAACAGAGCAATCCAATATTAGACTCCTATTTGGGGGACAAAAAAGGATCAAAGCATGGAACAGGAGAAAGACAGAGAAGTCAGAACTCCTGCCCCAAAAGCTTGAAAGAAAAATGTGAGCTAGTTACAGGCCATAGAGGAGCTTACAAAGAATTTTGAAAACCAAATAAGAGAAATAATGGATATTATCTAAGAATTATGGGACTGCAAAGGAGGCAGGAAGCTAGTTGCTACAATGGATAGAGCATTGAGCCTGGAGTCAGAAAGACCTGAATTCAAATCCAGATTAAGACACTAGTTATGCAACCCTGGGCAAGTCACATAACTTCTGTTTGCCTTAATCCACTGGAGAAGAAAATGGCAAGAACACCCCATGGCCAGTATGTTCCATGTGGTCATTAAGAATGTGACACAATTGAATAACAACAACAGCATAGATATAGATACAAAGTCAAGTAAGTAAACATTTAATAAGTGCTTACTATGTACCTGTCACTGTGTTAAGTATTAGGGATACAGGAAAATTAAAGAATAAAAATTCAGCCCTGGGGATAAAAGAAAGGCACAAATATGGTCCCTACCCTCAAGGAGTAAAACATGTCATCTAACAGGGAGAAAACAAATTAGCAACTGCATAAAATAGAAATAGATAAGTGATAAATTTGAAGTAACCTCAGATAGGAGATATTAAGGGTGGTGGGTTAGGGTAAGAAAGGCTTCTTGCAAAAGGTGAGTTTTACTAAGACTTGAAGTAAGCAAGAGTACTATAAGGAAGAGATAAGAGATAAAAGCATTTAATGCATGGGGACTGCCAGATGGAAATTCTCAGAGTAAAGAGGTAGAGTATCTTGTTCAAGGAATAGCAAGGAGTCCAGAATCACTAAAATGCATTGAAGGAAGGTGGTAAACCTAGGAGGGTTTCAGGATATAAAGGGCTTTAAATGTCAGAGGATTTTATATTTAATCCTGAGGAAAGAGAAAGTCACTAGAGTTTATTTAATAGGGTGGTAACATTGTCAGACCTGTGTGTTGGGTAGATCATGTATTTTAACAGAGTTGAGAATGAACTGGAGTGAAGAGAGATTGAAACAAGGAAAGCAACAAGCAGTACCTTGCAATAGTGCAGTTATGAAGTGATAAAGGTGTGAAATGAGGTACTACTTTAAAAGGTAAGTAAACAAAAAAGCAATTTTAGGGGGTAGAAATCAACCACATGGGTGCATGTGTGTGTGTGTGTGGTGGGGGGGGGGGGTGGAGGTGTTCAGGGATTACAAAAGGTCTGCCACCAGAGCTAGTGCCTGAAAAGGGCTAAATTCTCTAAGAGATAAAACAAAAGCAAAGAAAACAATGCATCCCTTAGAGCAAATTGTAAAGAAATTGATACACCCCTAAAATTCACAGAACAGCTTATAGTATTTATCTAGAACACAGACAATCTAAATATAAAACTTTAAAAACCTGAGTTGATCAATTTATAGATGAGGAAGCTGAGGAAAAGAAAAGTTAGGGGACTTGTCCAAGTTTGTATATTAATGTGTCTGAAACAGGAATTAAAACTGGGTCTCCCTAACGTTAAATTTAATGTCCTATCATCCAAGCTAAGCAGTTTTTTTAGGGAAATAGTATAAAATAAGTCTAAAAATTAGTGGTAGGTAGTCACTGAAGGGTTTTTTGTTTGTTTGTTTTGCTTTGCTTTTTGAGCAGGGAAGTTACTTGGTCAAAGTTATGATTTACATATGTGAAAAATGGGTGGTTGAGGGGAGAGATTGGTAAGCATCATGAAATGGCAGGAAGTTCTAAGGCTAAGGGCCTATTTCAAGATATGTTTCTTTTTACCTTTTGATCTAAAGTATATCCTCAAACTGATAATTTTAATAATGTTGTCTATTCTTCTTTCCAAAGGTCTCCAGAAAGTAAGACAGGAGTTTCTGTTAGGAACCAATAGAATTTCACAATTCCCAGCATTCTATCTGTCTTTAAAATCTCTCCATCTGTTCCTAACAGGAAAGAGCATTTGGGATAACATTTGAAGAGAATATGAATTAGTCTCCATATGATTTCAGATATTTCTTATTGCCTTTCATTTTCTTTCTCCAAAAAAAAGATTAAACTTTGAGGCACATTCTTCTTTTAATATATCAAATCTACCAGTGACAGAAGTCGACCAATATAATCTCACACTTTAAAAAATATGAATATTCTAAAAGTGTTTCCCTCACCATAGTTCTGTAATATATGCATTATAAAATATAGGGACAGGGAACTGATCTGTGATTTCATTAAATTTTGATAATTCCCAGGTGAGGAAATACTCTCCACCTATGCAATTTGGCACATTTTCTGCAAATTAATACTCTCAATTGCTTAGAACACTAATGGTTTCTGTGACTTGCACTTGGCTGGATCACAGAACCAATATAAGTCATAGGCAGACCTTGGATCTTCTTCATTCATGTTTCATTCTACCATACTTTCTTCCTCTCACATATTAATTTTACTCCACATTTTATGTAGGCTGAAAATAAGTTCATTATAGGACAGAAGTGGGACTTTCCCATAAATCTGACAAAATGTAAGAGTGTTATTTTCATTACACAAAATTGGTTCCTACCTCCAAAGAAAGGCAGCAGAAGTTGCTTCAGTGAATAAGAAACAGTTTTGGTACAGTGGAAAGAATTCTGGATTTCAAGTCTAAGAACTTAGATTTTAATCCCTGATTTGATATTTAAGCCTGTATGACTTTAGAAAGGTAACTCAATCTCTTGGGTGTCAGTTTCCTCATCTGTAAAATAGAAGAATTTGGAAAGATTGAATATAAGATCATTTCTAGCTCCAAATTGTTAATTGAGTGCAAAGACCATAAGTTACCTGTCCTCCCATGGATTTCTGATCATTTAATACAATTCAAAAGCCAGAGTTCTCTCCTCACAAAATTCTACATTTTGAACAAAATCTTTCTGTCACTCTTCTATATTTTTATCAATTTGTATATTCCATTTTGAAAACATTTTGATTTAGTATCAATAATTTAAAGCTAGAAGGGACTTAGAAGGCATAGAAACCCACTCCTCATTTTATAGATGAGGAAACTGTGGTACAGAGAATTTAATTGACTTCCTTGATGTCATATCTATAGGGACAGCCAGGTGGCTCAGTGGATAGAATTCTGGGCCTGGAGTTGGAAGGACTCGTCTTTTGAATTCAAATTTAACATGAGACACTGTGTGACCCTGGGTAAGTCACTTAACCGTTTGCCTCAGTACCTCATTTATAAAATGATCTGGAGAGGAAAAGGACAAACCATTCCAGTAGCTTTTCCAAGAAAACTCCAAAAAGTGTCACAGAGTTGGACACACCCAAAACAACTGAAAAACAATGTCACATATTTAGTAAATGAGAGAAATAGTATTCAAACCTAGGTTGTCTCACTCTAAATCCAGCACCCCACCCTTATACTGCATCAGAACACAAAGATTGAATATCAGGGATGGAAGAGAATAAAATAATGCAGTCCAGTGTTTCTTTTTACAGATGAGAAAAGCAAAGCCCACGAAGAGTGGTTTAAGAACTTCTTTGTTTGACGCAGATAATAAGTGGCAAAGCAGCAATTCAAACCCAGTGCTTTGTACCCCTGGACCCATGGTTTTACAAATTCACTGTATAAAGGCAACTTGATTGAAAACCATACTGTTAGTTTAGAAACAGATCTCTTTTCCCATTGTAGAACTTTTGAAATATACGATTTATGCATTTATTTAATGCTACCATTGTAAAATGGCTAATAAATCATTCATATAGGAAATTGTATTCATCTAAAGCAATGACCTTTCTTAACAAAGATAGCTGCAGTTGCCTCCAGCTACCAGAATCACTTGGGTTTCTTTTGTGGGCAAGGGGTTCATTAGTAAGAACGCTTTTTGGCAACTTCATTTTTGAAATGAGATGTCAACCAAATGCTCAAATATTTACGAATTGACATTTTGTGGCTTTTAAATATTCAGTTTCTCTAGGTGCATCAGTCTTCCCCTGTGTAACATTCTGAACAAAACTGATACAGGAGGGGGGAAAAGGCCATAGGAATAAAAAAAAAAAAGCAAGTTAAATCACACATGACTTGGAATTTTAATTTGACAGGATGGATCAGTCAGACCAGGAACGCCAAAGTTCAATGTCATCATGAGTATCTTTGCTCTCTGTTTCCCCATTCCCCATGCTCACTCTGATGTTTTTCATAGGGTTGTGTTCTATCAGGCTGCAGGTAATGTTTACATTGTAAAATTGAGGCCAGTAATTTAATCCCCCTATAAAATTCACTCACAATTACAACAGCATTGAAATTGTACATAAATTCACTCTTCATAAAACAGAGAAGAAAAATGGTGCCACAGTTAAGCTTTTTAATGATGGGCACTAAAGCAATGCTGCTGATTAGATTCTTTGCTAATTACCTTCTGTTCCTTCTATTGGATGTATTTCAGCTGAACAGAAACATCTATTCATATGTAGTTGTTTTCTCGGTTGTTCCATGATAATGAAAACCAAATAGTTCTAATAGAATCATAGAATGGAAGATCTAAAAGGGACTGTAGAACGGGAAATATTAAAACTGGAAAAGCCCTTAGAAAGCTAATTATAAAACATAGAATGTTAGAACTTAGACTATAGAATGATGGAGTTGATAGGGATCTTAAGGCATAAAGTATCAGAACAAAGGATGTAAGGTTGATAAAGGAGCTTAATAGACATTTATAACCTAGAACATAGGCTATAATTGCTGATAGATCCTTTATCGTATTAAGGACATGGGATTTTATGAGTGCCATTCTCTGATTGCACAGATCTTAACTTCTTTAAACAGAGATCCTGAAAATGATTTAGCGTTTTTCTTTTACTTCATGATGTAATGCCTTCATTATGAATCTTTATTATAGTATGTAAAAAATAGTCACACATTCAGACACTATTGCGGTATGCTGGGGTGGTCACAGTTATACTAAAAGTTTCTGGTTCAGTTGCTAGGATTTTCTAATTCTTTTATATCTGCCTGCTTCCTCTTCTGAAACCTGTCTTCTCCATGAACATGTCCTCTAGTCTTCTAAATCTATTGACTTAATTTATAAATAAACTCTGGTAAGGACCAGAGGACAGTGCCACTTGTCCTGTAGAACAGGATATGGCAGCTTGCCCATCTTCTTTTTATGTTTGTTTCCTTCTAAGGTCTTGCCTGCGTCATGGATGATTGAGGACTGATCTTTGAAAGAGTAGGGTGATAACAAATCTTTCTTCTGACATATCCAGAAGCCCAGAATACTTCCTATGCTTTTACTTTCCCCATTTCACTTCATTTGAATAAAGTGAAGCGTGACTTCAGTAGTTCTTCCTAAAATATTTCTCCTTTCCAGCTGAATTAAAGAAACTCATACATAGAGCTTTGTACCCAGCACTGGGGGAGATAAAAAGCTTAGGTAAGGTAGCACCCCTACTCTCATGGAATGAAAATTCTAGTTCAGTGACACAACATAGTCACAGCAATAATAATATCCACCAATAGTAATGATATTCCTCCAAGGAAGGTAATAATTAATAAGAACAATAATAGTAATGCATATTTCTATGATATTCTGAGACTTACAGTTATTGTGTAAAATTTCTATGACATAAAAGCTCTATGACATAATGGATAAAAGCTTTACCCCATTTTAACAATGAAGCACCAAACTAAAATCTAGAAAAGCAATTTGCCCATAGGCTACACACTTATGAAGTATTGCAATTAGTGCTTAAACTCCAATCTAGATATATTTCTACTTTATCAACTATGGTATAAGTCTTATTATGCCCATTGTAAGATAATGAAACTGAGTCCTAGACCAGAAGTGTGAACCTGTGGACTCAGCCTCAAGACCACAGGTTCCCCACCCCTGATCTAGAGCAATGAAGGGGCATTTGAGTAGTAACAATACTATCAAGTGACAGAACACCTGAACCTATTTGTTTAATTGAGCTATTGGAGTAGAAATGATCTTAGAGACTATCTGGGGCAATCTTTCCATGTTACAGATCAGTTTTCTGTTTCTATATCCAGAGATTTATCCATGACACCATAGCTGACTGCATAAATAAATAGAAAACCACATGTACAGAAGAGCAGCAAAACTAAGGACTATGTGAATTCTGAAGAAAAAAAAAACAACAACTTCTGGATAGAAGTGAGGGTGGAGGTAGGTAATGATGAAGGAACCCTACCTGAAAGGTACTGTTATTGTAAGTTCTCTATTATCATCTCTATTACTAACATTTATGCTACACTGTAAATTTTACAATGAATGTTGAATACATCCATCTTAATTGATCTTAGTTACCATTTGAGGTAGGTAATATTTTTATTTATTATTCTGTTTATTAGATGAAGAAAATAAAACTAAAAGAAGTTATATGATTTATATAAAATAACACAGATGGTGTTTGAACCAAGAATCAAACTAATTACTTAAATAATATCTCAAATTTATATTGTGATATAAGGTTTATAAAACATTTTTTCTACAACTACTCTGTAAAGAAGGCAGTATAAGAATTTGTCAATGTGTTTTGTTTTTCTTTTTTTTTTCTTTTTTTTTTTTTTTAACAGATGAAGAAACAAAAGCTTAAACAAGTGAAACATTTTGACCAGCAGGGCAGTTAGTATCTAAATGGTTAAGAATTGCAGTCTTTCCTCTACACAACAGTGCCTTTCCTTCCTGGAATGGTCATTGCCTGAAGGAGACCTAAGGTCAATAGGAACTATTTGAACATATTCACTAGGAGATACCCAAGGCTACCAAAAATGCTAATGTATTAAAGGAATCTTCTCTTCCCTGAACTATTGCTAATTCATAAGCAGACAAAGTTGTCCCCATGTCCTAGTAATTTGTGTTTTATATTGGGAAAATTTAGAGAGTCACTCACAATTAATTTCATTTGACATAATTTGGTTCTCGGACATATACTAGTAGTGGTCATGAGAAAGCACTTTATAAATCTTACCTAACCATCAAGCAAGCATTTATTAAGGGCCTACTATGCTCTATGCATTGGGGATACAAAGATACCAGACTATCTTGCCATACAATGCAACAGCAAAAGTAAGCACCCTGAGTGAGTATACTTGTATCATTCAGTTAAGTCAATACAGTAAAGGGAGTAAATGTTAATTTAAAAAGCAGTGCACAGACTTCAATAGATTTGTCTGACTGATTCTTCTGAAGTGACAGTATTTCCTGAAAATCTTTTAATATTTTCAGTGTCTTCATTTTGAAAAAATTAAACATCAGAAAAAAGATAGTGATTTTCTAGATCATATGTGATTCTATATAATGTAAGGGTAAAATGAGGAGGAACAGAAGGATGCATGCACATATTTTTATGACCATTTCATATTTGAAATGTATTGGCTAGGGTCAATAATTACCAAAGTGCATTTTTGCATATATATATATATATATGTATGCAAAAGTATATATATAAGTGTATATATATATATGCAAAAGTATATATATAATTATGTACTTATAAACACACAATACATCTAAAATAATCATATATTTGCATGTATATATACATATATATGTATGTCAGTGCACTAATACCATCAACTCATCTGAGCTAAGATCAAAAGTTATAATAAAAAGGAAAAATGAGAAAAAAATCTGAAATTAAATTAAGTAGATAGTCCCGAATTATTTAATTAAACATATAAAGCATCTAGGTGGCATAGTAGATAGAGAGCTGAGCCTGTATATAGAGGAATGAATCTGGAAATCGGAGAGAATTTATTTAAAATTGAACCTTAAATAATACTAGCTGTGTGATGCTGGGTAAGTCACCTAATCTTTTTTTTTTTTTTTAAATCCACTTTCCTCAAAAACAAAAGGGTGAAAATAGTAGCACCTAACTCACAAGTTTGTTGTGAAAATCAAATTAGATGATATTTGTAAATCACTTGTTACTGTGTCTGGCACATAGTAGGAACTTAATAAATGCTTTTTTCCCACCTTTCTGTCCTATTGATTTTTTTTTAATGGAAAATGGACACACAGATAGCAAGGCAAAGGGACATGACATGGATGAGCATACTATGACAAATATCTAATCCAGAATTCTGAAGAAAATGAGTGAAGGCTTTCATAAAAAAAAATGAAAGACAGAAAAGGAAGATAGTGAGAACCAGGAGAAGATAGTTACACTGCCAAAGTTATCCATGATGTGATGCTATGGGTAGATAGTGGAAAAATTATTCCAAAATTATACATAGACTGCTTTGATAACTCTGGTAATGGTTTGCATAAGAAATATATGGCTTGAATAGCCTTGGATAGAATGTTATTTGCATGGTTAGAAGGAACTGCTGAATTGATGAGATTATGGATAAATTTAGCACAGATAGGAAATAAAGAAACATTGTGTTGGCATAATCAACAAATCTTGCAAATTAATTGAACTATGAGATGTGAGCAAGATGGGAATATAATAATAATTATTAATATTAGTATTAGTATACAAACATTTATTTAATCTTTACTATACACTAGGTACTGTGCTAAGTACTTGTAGAGTGAATGGAATATTACAGCACCCATGATCACTATAAATATAGCCACAGGTGTTCAATTGCAAACAAACAAAAAACAACAACAAAAAAACCCAGAATTTTCATATAGAAGACAGAAGCAAAACATTTATTCTAACATCAGAAAACCAAATCCCAAAACCAGTAAGCCAATTCCATCATAGTAGCAAAAAAGTTAATAAACCACAATAGCACAGAGAACCACACCATCCTTTAGCCTTCCCACAAACCAGTATCTAGTCACAAGCCTGACTGACTCCCTTGAACACATGCTCTCATCTCAACCATCTAGTCTAGCTCTGACTCCCAGCTTCTTGTGGGATCTACTCCACCCTTCAGCAAACTCTCCCCATAACAGGCTCCATGTGATTACATTCAGCCTATTAGGGGGAGGAGTTCATTTGCAAAGCAAAGAAAGTTTTCAAATTCCCTTAGTCTTATTAAGGGGCAGGTAAGATCTTCAAATTACCAGTACGAATACATTAGTCCCCAATATCTTTCATATCCCTTATATAGCACAAAGACATTAGCAATATGTTTCAGTACATAGATTAATGAGAGGTTGGGGGTAACTGGAGTCAAACAAACTTTGCAAAAATATAACAGGGATAATAGAAAATAAGCACATCAAAAAATATCCTAGGGTGAGGACTTAGGCACAAGCACCCTATCCGTTCCCCCTTGAATGAATGGGGCTCAAAATCTTAGAGTAAAGGGCAAAGTTCTCTATTGCTCCTTCCAGCTGAAATTGCATGTAGAAGTGAACCTGCCCCAAGAGGTGCCATTCAAGAGGTCCCAATTGAGGGGTCAGTTCTTTAGGTGGAATCTGGAGCTGGGTTGATGCCAGGTCAAGGGGTGGCACATCACAGCCATGGGCAGGGGGTGGCATCTAGATTAAGTGATCAGGCATCTGCAGGTGGAGGATACTAAACCTGCAGGGAACAAATCTAGCAAACAAGGTGAACAGAGAAAAAGGAAAAAAAAGACAAATATAAAGTCAGTTGTGTTTCTGTAGTCCATGAACTCAGTATGATAGCCTCATTCACAGTAGAATATATGAGTTAATGGTACAATTTGGTAACTGTAGCAACAAGCACCTGTAATGGAAATGCAAATTTAAAGATCTTCCCTGCCCCTAGGCCCTTTGATAGTCTTAAGAGACTCCAAGAAACCCAGATTGATTTGAAAATATACTCTGCCTCCTAATAGACTGAATGTGGTCAGCTGGAGCCTGTGGCTGAAGGCTTGGTTTTCAGGAATGCCTACACCTTGATGCTGTGTGATTGGGCAGTGGGACAAGAGGGTGGTTACATTCTCTGAGACAGGAGAAGGCTATATAATCCCTGATGTGAGGCTTTGTTTGGAGGCTTACTGTAAAAAGTCTTGTGTGATTTGACCAGATGAGAATCTGGGCAGCTGTTGAGAGCCCCCTGGCTTTGAAAACCCAGATGTTGATGCTTCCCTCTCTGGTAACTGTGATTTGGTATTGATATTAGACAGTTTGGAAGCCTGTCTGCTTTATTTGTTTGTTTCTCTGTCTTGTAACTTCTGTCTATATGTTCTGAAGTTTGGGGTGCTGACCTTTATCCCCTGAACTAGGCAAATGATATATGTTTGATTGATTAAAGCAAGATTGTTAACCCATTGTGAGTTGCTTTCCTTTAGAAAAGCAGATCTAAGAACCTGTGCTGGCAGCCACCATGGTGATGCTGGGGTGCTTTAATCAATCAAACATATATCATTTACCTAGTTCAGGGGTAAAAGGTCAGCACCTTGAATTTCAGAGTTTATAAGCAGACAAGCCTCCAAATGTCCAACCATTACATCCAGACAAAAAGCACAAAGCACAGTTATCAGAGAGGGAAGCATCAACATCTGGGTTTTTCAAAGTGGGGGGGAGGGGGGGCTCTCCACAGCTGGCCAGAGTTTCATCTCAACAAATCACACAACACTTCTCAAAGCCCCAAAACAAAGTCTCACATCAGGGATTATATAGCCTTCTCCTGGGTCAGAGAATATAACAACCCTCTTGGCCCACTGCCCAATTACAGTGCACCAAGTTGTGGGCGTTCCTAAAAAACAAGCATCCTACCACAGGCCTCCCAGTGTACTTAACCTAGGGTCAGGGAAGATCTTAAAATTTTACATTCCTATAACAGTAAACCACCTTCTCACCTAACAAACAGCAGCCACAGTATAGTCTTTCCCATGTGCCATAATCTCCTCAGACTCTGGAGCATCATCTGGTCTCTGCTTTACCCATACTTAAGTTCCCAATTTTATTCTTTTAGTAGAACTAAACCCTTAAGTTCCTATGATAGTTATTTCAGAAGGTGGGTCAGTTTTCACAAGTATAGCAGCAAACACCCCAGCATCCCCAGAGTGGCTGCCAACACACGTTCTTAGATCTGCTTTTCAAAAGGAAAGCAACTCAAAATTGGTTAACAAGCTCACTTTAATCAAACAAACATATATTACCTAGTTCAGGGGAAAAGGTCAGCATCCCGAACTTCAGAGTATACAGACAGATCAAACAGGCTTCCAAACTGTCCAACCATTATATCAATACCAAATCACAGTTACCAGAGAGGGAAGCATCAACATCTGGGTTTTCAAAGCCGGAGGGCACTCAATGGCTGCCCAGAGTCTCATCTGGTCAAATCACACAACACTTCTCAAAGTGAGCCCCAAAGCAAAGCCTCATATCAGGAATTATATAGCCTTCTCCTGGCTTAGAGAATGTAACCACCCTCTTTACCCACTGCCCAATCACACAGCATCAAGGTGTGGTCATTCCCAAAAACCAAGCCTCCTACTACAGACTCCATGTGACCAAATTCAGCCTATTAGTGGGCAGAGTATATTTTCAAATTAAAGAAGGTTCTCAGAGTCACTTAAGCCAATCAAAGGGCCTAGGGGCAGGGAAGATCTTCAAATCTGCATTTCATTACAGCAAGGGATATTGTTTCCTGAGAAATAATGATCACTTGAACCATTCAATCATTTTTTTACAAATTGTATGTGTTCTTAACTCAAATTTTGCAATGTCACAATAATGTCTCCTTGATAATTAAAAGCTGTTGACTTGCTTTTCATGATTTTCTTGCATCACTCTCATTTCTCTTCCTAATTTGTTCTCCACTTCTCTTACTTGATTTTCAAAATCCTACTTGAGCTCCTCCATTGCCTGTGACCAATTCATATTTTTCTTGGAGGCTTTTGTTGCAGGAGTTTTGACTTTGTTGTTTTCTTCTGTATCTATGTTTTGTTCCTCTTCCCCCCCCCAAAAAAAAAAAAAATTCTATGGCCTTATTGTGCTTCCTGTTTGCTCATCTTTTTAGTCAATTACTTGACTTTTGAGCTCTTTGCCACAGTAGAACTCTGCTTCCAGAGTGGAGAGTGCTGTGTCACAAATTTCTGGAGTTTTGCGTGGTTGTTGTCAGAGCTGTTGTCAGAGCTATGAGGAGGATACCCTCTCAATATCCTCCACAAGCTCTGGCACACAAGCATTCCTCACCCCCACGACTGACACCGAAGACTGCAACCCAGATCCAAGCAGGTCAAACAAGAGCAATTACCCTCCAAATGGTCACTTGGTCCCGCTATATTTGTAGGACAGGAACTCCAGAGTCAGCCACATGGCATCAGCTGTAGCCACTGAACTGCTGTGCAGGGAGTAGGGCCTTTCTCTCACTGAATTCCAACAGAGTTCCCTACTAAACTTTTACTTTCTCTTTGGTGTTTATGGCTTGAGAAGTCTGAATCCACCACAGCTATGGGTGATTCACTCTCATGAAGTTTGTTGCAGTCTAGGCTGCTAGTCAGGGCTGGTGAAGCCCACGAGGGACTACTCTCTGGTCATAGCTCAGTGCAGTAGATACTTCTTGTCAGTCTGCCAGGCTGCCTTTAGGAGGAGATTTGTTTCTCTCTATCACTTTATGGGTTCTGTACCTCTAAAATTTGTTTAGAGTAATTTTTTGCAGGTTTTGTAGGTGGTTGGAGCAATAGCTCAAGCAAGTTCCTCCTTTTATTCTAGCATCTCAACTCCACCTTGGAGTATATTTTTTCTTAGGTAATTGTCTGTTTTCATCAGTAGTTTGACTTGTCTGGCTGATATTTCAGCCCCTCCCAGTTCTGTGGAAGTAAATAGAATTCCATGCTTGAACTTTTGGGGTTCCCCAAAATAAAGGAGTTCTCTGCCCTGGTTAGAGTATATGGTCCATTTTTCCAAAATATAGTCAGATTGATATGCAGTATGTAACCTCATCCGTGCATTTCTTTCATCTGACCTGGGGCTTGGCAAATTTCCTATTATCCCTAAAGATGTGAAAAAGTTGGATGCAATTGTTCAGGAGCATCTGTAGGGGCAGCTTTCACTTGTCTATTCCATCTGATATTAAGCCCATTATCATGGTATATTTTATATACTTCATTAGTTAGAATACCATAAATTTTTTCCAAAATCCAATCCTGCTCTCAACAAAGCAGTAAGCACTTATTTTCTTGTCAATCTATTCTGACTTTGAATCCACTGGCCATTTACATTTCTCTCTAGAGGAAATTTATCTTTTCCCATTCTTTCAAGTCAGTTATCTATGAAATCTTACCCAGAACCTCTGAAAGAGGGTGCCCTATTTTACCAATTAGTAGAGACAGAAGTAGGTGCTTATAAGCAGGAGGAGCCATCTTCACCATGACATTTCTATGGGGAGCTACTAGGGGGTATCATGATATATATCTGCATCTCCAACCATGATAGCAATTTTCATTACTTCTTCTTTCAACATTCTCATACAGTCCCTAAGCAAGTACCAGGGTCTCTCTCAACTAGACCACATAGAATCAGTAGGATATATTTTATTGCATCCATCAACAGGTAAAGTGAACAGATTGGTCATATTGTTACATCCTTTCATATGAAAATCTCTAAAAGTTTGCTGGACAAAAAAATTCTGACAAATACTTATACATTTCAAGCAGTCCACACTATCTACTGATACTCCTCTGCCTCCTTTTTCACTGATTCTCACCAAGAAAGACAACAGTGATTCTCCCATCCTTCGGTAAATATGCCTAATATATCATAATCTCCTGTTGAGTGAAATCTTTATTTATCTCTCTGAACACTGTTTGGCCACCCTAATCGTCCTGCTTTCTTCTCAGTATGGGGTGAGCTTCTGCCCTCATAAAGGCTCTGTCATGAAACAATATATCACCCCTCTGTACACATGCACTCTCTGTGCAGTTGTTGACATAGTAACAAGACTCATCCTCTACCAAAACTGTCTGAACTTTCCTCCTGTTACTTTTCTGTTTCTTCTTCTGAACCAAATTCACAATAGCCCTCTCTTCTACAATCTGGGACCCTCCAGTTTGCTCATCTAAAGATGAGTCCAAATACTGGAATACAACCAATTCTTATAACAGCTTGTCTCTGCTTTTACACATAATACAGTAATCTGTTAGTAAAACCCACACCCTCCTACACACTGCCTCTACCCTCTCCCAGGTTTTATTGTATTCTTTGCAAACATATTTCTAAATCTCTATGTTCTCCCTGCTGTAAACTCAGTTCCCAGCTTTCACAAAGACCTAAACTTGTAGAGTATTCCCTTGCTAGGTAGCATAAGGTAAACCCTCCCATCCTGGCATAGTCATTTCTTCTAAATTTCCTTCAGCCTCCAAATATAGGTCTGATACCTAGTGATCCCATCCTCACTGCCAAATATATCAGCAATGCAGTATTCACAGTGCCTACAATCACTATAAATATACCAGCATGGTGATCAATTGCAATATATAAGAGACTCTCCATATAGAAGACAGAAGCAAGACATTTATTCAGAGACCAGAAAACCAAATCCCCAAACCAGCAAGCTGATTTCATCATTTAGAAAAGAAGTTAATATGTCACAATGGCATAGAGAGCCACCCCATACTTTAGCCTTCCCACAAGCCAACCAACTTTTACTCACAAGTCTATCTGACTCCCTCAGACACATGCTCTCTTCCCAACCATCTAGTCGAGCTCTGACTCCCAGATTCCTGTGAGCTCTGTTCCACCCTTCAGCAAACTCCTCACACTGTAGGCTCCATGTGATTACATTCAGCCTTTTAGGGGACAGAGTTCATTTTCAAAGCAAGGAAGGTCTTCAAATTCCCTTATGTTTATTAAGGGGCAGGGAAGATCTTCAAATTCCCATTACCATTTCAATACTTCACAATGATGATTTCATGTAGTCCTTAGAAGACTACAGAGATATATTATTTTCCCTATTTTACAGACTTCAAAAGTTAGACAAAGAGAGGTTAAATGACTTTTCCAGGATTGTTCAGCTAGTAAATACATGAGGATCAATTTGAACCCAGGTTTCCATGACTTCCAGGCCCAGCACACATTCTCTGTGTCACTCTCTCAACTCCTCTCTTTCTTTATGTGTCTTTCTGTGTGTTTGTGTTTGTGTCACTCTCTGTCTATTTATCTCTGTCTCACTCTCTTTCTGTGCATCTCTCTTTATCTTTCTCTTTATCTCTGGAACCCTCTGAATGCCTTTCTCTGTCTTTTTTTTCTGTCTTTCTATCTCTGTCTCTCTATGTGTATGTATAATATATATGTATATATATATATATATGTATATATATACATATATATGTATATATATTGTGTAGGTATATTTAGCTATATATACATATATACACAAATATATGTTTATGTATATATTTATATATGTGTATATATAAACATATATAATGTTTATATAAGAGAGAAAAAGAGAGAGACACACACACAGAGGGAGAGAGAAAGAGAGAGAGAGAATTCCTGTTTCAGATGGGGGTGGCTGGACTAGAAAACCACTTCTTGGGGAATCTTCTAGCTATGATATTCTATGAATTACCCTGAAACTTCACTTATAGGTGTAAAAAGCACAGAGCTTGCTTCTCCTCTCAAGGGATATTGATGAGTGAAACTCCACTTTTTCCATAATTCTGAAATTGACAGGGTTAATTGGGAAAAGTTCTTGAAGATAAGACCAGGATACTTTTCACTTAGAAGAATTGGGTTAAATGGGTCTGAAATAGGAAGGAGATAGTAACCATGTGGTGAGAGAACATGTAGCCTGGTCTTTTAAGATGAGCAGGAAAGACATATTGAGCTTCTTAATAAGGAGCATGAAAATGGCTAACTCCAGGGAATGAACAAGGCCGGCATTTGGAGAGTCATGGTAAACATGGGGGGTGGCAGGGGTTAAGTAGGAGAAAGGTCCATGGAGAGCCGATTCCAGAGCTGTAACAGTTTCCTGAGTTCATCAGCTAGAGTCTAGACCTAAGGTCATCTGTAATTTTGACTGTTGAGATGGGAGGAAGAGGAATTCCAAAAGAACATTGAAGGGTAGTATACTTGAGCTGAATGTGTCCTTTACTTGTTAAATGCAGAAGCATAGGGAACAAAAAGGGGCAGGTTGATTTTAGTATAGCTCCCTTGGAGTACACCATTTTTAAGAGATGATAGCCAAATATCACAGTGGAGTGGGAAACTTTTGATACTTTGTTTCAATGCATTTTTATTTACCAAATCTGTTCTGTTTTTTGCTTTAACTTCATCTTTCTTTTGTTTGGTCTGCGTGGAGATATGGGACCTTGAACTGTTGATTTAAATAGTTTATAACAAATGAGAGCTGAACTTGGGTAAAATCCAGGGGATCTAGAATCAATGGAAAACAATTGGGATCGAAAAGTACTATACACAAAGTAAGCATTCAATTAATGTTCAAAAAAATATGTGATTGAATGAATCTATTGATGAGTGAATGAATGAGTTCACAGATACATAAATTTGACATAGTGGAAAAATAAAAAAAGTGATAGAAACATGGATAACAATTTCAGATGATAATAGATTAAATTCCATTACCCTATGTCACATGGTTGACTTGGATAGGAACTAAAGGATATTTGGAGAAGGAGGTAGTTTTCAGCTTCAATCACCATAAAAAAAAATACCTTGTGAATTCATGAATTTGAGAGACAGTCTTCAGCATACATGAGTTATTAATAACCAACCCCCTGGAAATGCTCCTTATGGAAGTTATTCCAATTGTAAGCAATGTGATCAAAGGTAAATACTTTTATCATTCACACACAGGGAGGAAATACTGCATCTATTAAAAGAATAAATTAGTTGTGAAAACAGATTATGTGAATAGTATGATTAAATATCCATATGCAGTGAATTACATTGGGACACCAGTGGGGCTTTAAACATGGGAATGATAGAAGATAAAAGTGAACCAATCATCAGGCCCAAACCATTTTAGTGAACTGGGTTATTTGGCAGTAATCTGTGGATATGTAATTTCTCTGTATAGTAAAGAATGGAAAATCTTTTAAAAGAAATAAAGAAAACAAAGTAGAAGAAGGTATATTGATACGTGAATATACTAATATCCTATCGCCCCCCCCACCTCTCAAAAAAAAAAAAAAACCTACCATTGATTTGTTCTTTGTTACAAGATCAAGGAGTCATGTCTGCCTCTGAAATGATTACTGCATGAAAATAACTTACTGGCTTACACACAGAAGTTGCTTAATACATGAATTTAACTGAATTAAATTACTAATAAAGCAATGGGCATTGGTGGACTGGATCTAGGGACATGTCAATGAAGAAAAAAAAATCTAGTTGCTTCATCCTATGTAAGTATTAGAGTGAAGAGGAGCATTAAACTGCATTGTAATGAAAGAATAGTGTTTAAACACCTCAAATTGTCAGAGCAGTACTACTTTTGAAATGGGTAACCTCCACACAATCCATTCATTAATTCATTCATATATTCATTTATCCATTTATGCATTAAGCATTTTTCTGTTAATTCCCTCAGAAAATTGTATATTTAGAGTTGAAGGAACCTTCAGACTCATTGAGAATAACTTTCAATCTAGGTTTGGGGGCAAGGCAAATAGGTTAATTTACTTGACCTGGGTCACATAGTTAATAAGCATCCAAAGCAGCCACTGAACTCTGGTCTTCCGGATGTTGTACCATTAAAATAATTTTTAATTGCCAATTAATTGAATATAAAGGGATGAGGAAAAGTGATCAAAGGTATAGTCTAAAAGGCGTATTTATATTGTAAACTCTTTGAAGTCAGAGGCTATCTTTTTTCTTTTAAATATGTGTCTGCTCAGTGCTTAGCACAGAGCCTGATGCATAGTAGGCAATTAGAAAATGTTTAATGGAATCTTGGATTGTATTTAATTGTCAAATTCTTAAAAAGTGTAGTCAATGTTTATTCTCCATATATCTATATATCATACTTGTCAAGCCTTCATAATTTGCTTTTCAACCCCACCAAGCTATTGAAACTCCTCTCTCTTTTACTAAAAGTCGCTAATTATTTCTTGGTTATCAAAATGTAAGGTTGTTTTCTAAGTACAAATGCTCTCCCTTTACTTAAGTGAACCTTTCCAAAGACATCTACATAAAGCGATTTTTACATGATGTAAATTTGTATGAGGATGTGGAGAAAGGAGGGAGGCAGGAAAGGAGACAGAAAGAAGACTTTGAGGCCATGAAAGGAGGGCACTGGCATACAGATCAAGAACAAATGGGCATAGTGGACAGAGAACTGAGACAGGAAGAGGAACACAAAGTTTTTTGGGCCAGCCATGTGGGGACCTGGCCAGAATGGACAGGAAAAATAGGCAGGAAGGGCAGATGCATAAAGGCCAGACTTAGACACTAACTGGAGAAGGCTAGTGTCACATAGGCTGAGGACAGATACACAGTGCTGGAAGCACAGATAGAAGATGGATATGCAGGCAGGAGGGTGGAATGAGACAAAGGTCTCCTCTCTCAACTTTGGAGGTCTCAATAAGCCCTCTATCCTGCCAGAAGTGATGGTTTCTCCATATAACAGTTTTTCTGTTCACTTGGAATTGTTTTGTTTTTTGGTATTTTTGCCTGATTGTTTTTAGTGGGAGGAGGGGGAAAACACAGAGCCAAGGGGCAAGAGAAGAGAGTGAAAGCACAGTAATGTATAACAAATTTAACATAGTTTTTCTTTCTGTGTATTGTGCAATGCAGATTTCTTTCAGAATTCTTTATGTAAAGCAAGATTTGCATAATGTAAATTTACATAAAGCAGAACTGTCTGTATTCATCCTTTTGGACTGTTCTCCAATTTCTGGAAATAATCTTTCCTCTTGGATTCCAAGGCATTGTTCTTTTTATTTCTCTTCCTCTTTATGTGGCCTTTGTTTCTCAGGTCCTTTTCATGAATAGTTATGAATCTAAATAAAGATATTGATGAGACTCTGTATTTGGGTCACTTCTCTTCTCCTTCTACCCTCCCTCCTTTGGTGAGCTCAATTGTTCTAGTGGATTCAACCATTATCTATCTGAAAAAGAATCATACTTTTATATACTTAGCCTTAATCTTTCTTGAAAAATCTAGTTTTGTATCTTCAGCTGCATTAAGGACATATTGATTTGGATTACCATTGTCACTTGAAACTTACCATGTCCCAAAGTGGCCTTACCCCCTGATAAATTTGTTTCCCCAAAATTATCTGTTGAGATAATTGTCATCCTCCATGTTACCTTGGTACAAAACTTAAGTAAACAGGTGATTTCATTTCCATTATATTTCTTTTTCTTCCTCCCTTTCTCCACCCCAATTTCTTTTCCTTCCTTCCTTCTCTCCTTCCTTCCTTTTTTTTTTTTTTGGAGAATGGATCTAAAATCTTATCTGGGCTAGAAGTATATTGGCCATTTGTTGGCAATATGGGAATACCAATCAATATGGAAAATTTCACTGCTCTTTCTGATCTGGCCTATTTTGCCCTTCCTAAGGTAATTAGGTGGGACAGTGAATAGAGCACTGGCCTTGATATCAGAAAAATCTGAATTCAAATCTGACCTCAGACATTTATTAGCTATGTGAATCTGGTCAAGTTATTTAACCTATGCTTTGCCTTTGTCAGCTATAAAATAGGGATAAATAACCACAACTCCTTCTCAGGTTGATTGTAGAGATCCAATTAGATAATATTTGTTAAGTATTCATCATAGTGCTGGGCCCATAATAGGCACTTAATAAATATTTATTTCAACCTTTCCTTCCTTCAGTCATTTATTGATCTTCCAATTCCAAGAGCTCATGATATTGGTACCAGATTTATTGTGGATAGGGTACTTTATTAGCTTATCCCATTGCTGCTCAGAATGCATATTTATACAATCCAGTAGTCACATAATCTCTGCAGCAGGGATACTAATGTGTGTCATCACTTTGGTATGTTATTTTTTTTCTTTAAATAAGTTTTTATCAGTATCTTCTCTTTTTACATTATCATACTTCCCCTATGATATCTCCCCATCACCACTCCCTCCCATAGCAGCATCCCATATAACAAACAACATTTTTTAAATAAAAAAGGGAGTAGATTAAAAAAATCAGAAAAACTAATCAATAAATTGAAAAAAGTGTGAAAAGATATTCAGTGTGTGATGTCTGTTAACCTTCCAATTTCACAATAATGTTGATTAGGGGTGTTGTCTTACATCTCTTCATGGAATTTATGCAGACTTGTGTTTCTACCACATTTGCTTTTGATATTCAAGTGTTATGTGTGTAATTATTCTTTATTTTATATTATTGTTGTTATTGTGTATATAGTTTTATTGGCTCTATTTCAATTTGCATCGGTTCATTTAGATCTTTTAATGATTCTTTGTATTCATCACATGCAACATTTGTTACAGCACACACCACAATTTTCTTAGTAGTTCCTTGATGTTGAATGTCTACTTTGTTTGCAATTTTTTACTATAACAAAATGCTGCTAAAATATTTTTAGCCAGGATTGAAATGGTTGATCATTTCCTTCCCCAGATGACTTTATAGAACAGGAAACTGAGGCAAACAGAGTTAAGTATCTTGCACAAGGTCACACATCTATTGAGTATCTGAGGACAGATTGAAATCCAGGAATATATGTCTTCATAATTCTGGAACCAACACTTTATCCATTACACCACCTAGCTGCCCAATATTCAACATTAGGAAAACATAAACATAATTATTCATGGTAAAAATCAAAACATCTCTAACTGCATGGTTATCTCAATAGACATAGAAAAAGTATTTGACAAAGTAAAGCAGGCTACCCCTTCAAATAAAATTATAGATAGATATAGATAAATACACATACATATATATATGTATATAATGTGTATACATGTGATTGCATGTATATAGGTATATAAATATTACATAAATGGACCACACACACACACACACACACACACATATATATGAAAATCACCTATCTGAAAAAAAAGCAAATATCAACTACAGTGGGCATATACTCAAACCATTTTCAATTATTATACAGTGAAATAAGATACCATCTTATGTCCAATATTATTTGATATGATTCTTGAAATGTTAGCAACATCAATAAAACAAGAGAAAGAAATGAGAGGCATACAGATAGGTAAAGAAGAGAAAAATATAGCTACTTGTTGATTATATAATGATATCCTTGGAAAGTCATAGGGAATCAGAATTAATACTAATTGTGGCAATTAGTATCTTTAGCAAAGTGGCAGGCTACAAAACAAGCCCTTAAAAACCTACAGCATTTAATATCATACTCAGGCTTACTCCAATCTTTCTCATGAGCTAACCAACTATTAATAATAATCTTAGGCCTACATTTTGCATTTTACATATATAAAAAGTAAATAGACTGTCCTTAGGAATCCCTTATAATCAGTCATTTATTAGTGACTTATATGTCTCTTGGTTTGTGTAGGTCTTCTATTAAGTTCAGGATTTTTTTAACAATGTTTTGAAAATTTAAGAGTCTACCAAATAATCCTTTTTTTTTTTCATTCAGGATAATATTTAAGTTTGCAGGATATCATTTTTTACTGGAGCCTCAGTTCTTTTGCTCTTTGATATGTTACATTCTAAGACCTGCAGTCTTTTAAAGTCTCTGGTGCTAGATAACAATTTAAGAACAGCTAAAAAGAGTGATTATTTTATACAAATGAGGTGCAAGAAGAAGAATCAATAGAGAGAAATTAGATGGAGGAGGATAGTTGGTAGTTCTTGTAACCTATTTTCATTAGGAATGGGTTTAAGAGAGAACAATACATATATATTTTGAAGAGTATAAAAGCCTTCTAAGTTCAGAAGACATAAACTAGTAGGAACAGGGAAATCTGTTTTCCTTCTTTCTTTGTATTTAAGTTTCAATATTTAAAATTATATGTTTTATTTTCTTTTCTCTAGTCTGAATTTATGTTCTGACTTTTGAGACTAAAATAAAAAAAATAAAAATCGATAGTGTTTCTAGATAATAACAAAGCAGAAGCAAACCTAGTGAAGGAAACTTTTGACCAAATACTTAATAAATTCAAGTGAAGAAGATGGCAGAGTAGAAACAAGACTTCCATGCAGCTCTGGCTCCCACCTTCCCCAATTTCTGTAAAAGGGGAATCTGAACAAACTTTGGAGCTACAACACCCACAAAATAACACGGAGAAGCTAACATCCTGCTGAGGACAGCCCGGCAGCCCAGCAGGCAGTGGCCAGTGCTCCAGGAGCCAAACCCAGCCCTGCTTGAGCCAAAGGTTTTAGCCCCAGGGCAGGCCTGACCAGCAGCTGGCTGGAGGTACTCCAGAACACCAGCAGCTGTGGCCATTTACAGAATTATCAACACATAGATGTTAAGGAAAAAGTGAGAGGTCAGTGCAGTATGGACTTTGGGACCCACTAGTGGGGAGTGTGTTGGCCTCTTCACCTTGGGCGAGAAGCCACTGAGGAGCCACAGTGAAGCCAAACCACATGGCAGCTTCAGCTACAGGCCTGCAGACTGTAGTGGAAACAAGCAGCCAGTGTGGGAGGTAATTGCTCTTTCTTCAACCTTCTTGGATCTGGATTGTGGTCTAGGATGGAGATCTTAGGGTATTTGACCAGCTTACCAGGGTGTGTGGAGGCTTCAGAGAGGGCAAACAACTAATACCTCTGGCAGCTGAGAAAACCTCAGTGTTTGGGATGGAAGGTCCCCGTCTGGTGGCAGAGTCCTACTGTGGCAAAAAGGCCAAAAGTCTAGTAATTGAGTGGCAACATGCCCAGGAAAAGGAAGCAAAAAAACAGAAGAATTTAACATTAGAATCCTATTTTGGGGACAAAAAGATTGAAACATGGGACAGGAGGAGGACAGTGAGGTCAGAGCTCCTACACCAAAAGCTGCAAAAGAAAATACAAGCTGGTCACAGGCCCTAGAGATCCTTTAGAAGCAGATAATAGAAGTAGAGGAAAAATTGGGAAGAGAAATGAGAACGATGCAAGAAAATTATGAAATGAGAGTCAACAGCCTGACTGAGGAAAATAACACCTTAAAAAATAGACTAACTAAAATGACAAAAGAGGCTGAAAAGTACAATGAGGAGAAGAATGCCTTAAAAAGCTGAATTTGCCAGATGGAAAAAGAATGTCAAAAGCTCACTGAGGAGAATCATTCCTTCAGAACTAGATTGGAGCAAATGAAGCTAGGGACTTTGTGAGAAATCAAGATGCTGTTAAGCAGATCCAAACAAATGAAAAAATAGAAGGCAATGTGAAATATCTCATGGGAAAAACCACTGACCTGGAAAATACATCCAGGAGAGATATTTTAAAAATTATTGGACTACCTGAAAGCCATGATCAAAGAAAGAACCTAGAAATCATCGTTCAAGAAATTCTCAAGGAAAATTGCCCTGATGTTTTGGACCCAGAGGGCAAAATAGAGGTTGAAAGAATCCCCCAATCACCTCCTAAAAAAGATCCTGAAAAGAAAATTATTAGGAATATTATAGCTAGGTTCCAAAATTCCCAGATCCAAGGGAGAATATTATAAATGGCCGGGAAGAAACTATTTGAATATTGTGGTAACAAAATGAGGATAATACAAGATCTGGCAACTTCAACACTGAGGAATCAAAGGGTCTGGAACATAATATTCCAGAGGTCAAAAGAGCTGGGATAAAAAGCAAGAATCATCTACCCAGCAAAACTGAGTATCAAGTTTCAGGGGAAAATATTGTCATTCAATGGAATAAAGGACTTTCAAGTATTCTTGAAGAAAAAACCAGAGTTGAATAGAAAATTTGACATTCAGATACAAGAAGCAAGAGATACTTGAGAAGGTAAACAGGGAAAATAAATCATAAGAAACTTATCAAAGTTGAACTATTTACATTCCTACATGGAAAAATGATAATTGTAACTGATGAAAATTTTCTCAGTATAAAAAGAGTTGGAAGGAATTGAAAGCATATGAATACATATATGAATGTGTGTATATATGTCTACAAGTATACATAGATAGAGGGCACAGAACCAATTTAATAGGAAGGGATGATACTTAAAAGGTGAAATTAAGAAGTGTCCGACTAATATAGTGAGTGGAGATGGGAAGAGACAAAATTAGGCAAACTATCTGTAGCGGTAAGCACCCCAATATCTCCAGGGTGACTGCCAACACATGGTCTTAGATCTGCTTTTCAAAAGGAAAGCAACTCAAAATGGGTTAACAAGCTTACTTTAATCAAACAAACATGTATTACTTAGTTCAGGGGGAAAAGGTCAGCACCCCAAACTTCAGAGTATACAGACAGATCAAACAGACAGGCTTCCAAACTGTCCAACCATTATCAATATCAAAATCACAGTTACCAGAGAGGGAAGCATAAACATCTGGGTTTTCAAAGCCAGGGGACTCTCAATGGCTGCCCAGAGTCTCATCTAGTCAAATCACACAACACTTCTCAAAGTGAGCCCCAAAGCAAAGCCTCAAATCAGGGATTATATAGTCTTCTCCTGGCTCAGAGAATGTAACCACCCTCTTGACCCACTGCCCAATCACACAGCATCAAGGTGTGGTTATTCCTGAAAACCAAGCCTCCTACCACAGGCTCCATGTGACCACATTCAGCCTATTAGGGGGCAGAGTATATTCTCAATTCAAGGAAGATTCTCAGAGTCACTTATGTCAATCAAAGTCTCTTAAGCCAATCAAAGGGCCTAGGGGCAGGGAAGATCTTCAAATCTGCATTTCCATCACACTATCTCATATAAAGAGGCAGGGGAAGGTGGTTGCAATGGAGAGGAAGAAAGGGAGGGTAGAAGGGAATGGTTCAATGTTATTTGCATTGAATTTGGCTTGAGGAGGGAATGATATACACACTAAATAGGGTATCTCACCATACAGGAGAGTGGAGAGGAAGGGGATGAGAGGGGGAATGATGGAGGGGAGGGGAAGCTGGGGGGGGGGAGGGAAGTTGGAAGCACCCACTTTTGAAAAGGGACAGAACCAAAGTAGAGAATAGAACAAGTGGGAGGTGGGATAGGAGGGAGGGAAAAATAATCAGTCTTTTATAATATATCGGCCATGGTAATGTTTGGCATTAGCTAATAATGTACAACCTATATTGAATTGCTTATCTTCCCAGTAAGGGTGGGTGACAATGGAGGAAGTGAATGAATCTGTAATTCAAAGTTTTAACACCAAATGTTTAAATATATATTATTATTAATACTATTTTACATGTAATTGGGAAATAAGATATACAGGCACTGAGGCATAGAGATCCACCATGCCCTATTGGAGAAGTCAAAGAGGGTATGGGGGAAGATATGGGAGAGAGCAGATTGGAGGAGGGGATATCCAGTGGGACTGCTATTTTGGGGATGTGGGTAGGTGGAAAATGGGGAGAAAATTTGTAACTGAAAATCTGGCAGAAATGAATGATGTAAACCAGAAGTTAATAAAGCATTTGAAAAAAAAAATTCAAGTGGATCAACTTACTAACTCATGTAAAACACCAGTATAGATTCAATTGCATTGTTTTTAATGAAAGGAAAAACCTGAATATATTGAGAAATATTCAGTGTTCATGGATATATTGTTTTAATATAATAGTAGTGACAATATATCAAAAAATATTTATTACTTAATATTTTACCAATTTATTTACCAAAATCATTTTATGTAATTTAAAATCTGATAAATGAATACTGAAATTGATTTGAAATTTAAAACAAAATTAAAATGCAAAGAGAAATCATGAAAAGAAGTAGACACGGAGGGGTAATAGCACTTAAAGAACTTAACCTATATTATAAAACAGCAATTATTAAAAATATCTTTTAGAAGTAAAACAAAATAGAGAGATAAAGGAACAAAAGAAATTATTAACTTAATTTTAATACATTGCAAAACAAAAGTATTCCAGTGTAAATTAGTCTTAAATCAACATCTTATGCCATCTTTGATACTACATTCTAAATGAATATATAACTTCCATATTAAAGATCATGTTATATTAAACAATTGAAAGGAAATATTATCTTCTACCCCCTCACAGCTATGGTTTATAGATGTATTATGGTATTAGACTTTTTTCATTGGTTATGTTCTCCTGGGAGATTTATGATCCTTAAGTTGCTTCTATAAATTCTTTCTTTGACCTCAGTATGTTTTACTTGCACAGTGAGCATATTTCCTTTTAATGCTTTTTAGTTTTTTTGTTTTTGCTTTTCTTGTTCTGGATTATCCTTCACTTCTTTGTATTCACATTACAAAACTATTGTTCTCTTTCTGGTTTCTTTAGTGAGAGGATATTTCAAATTGAAATTTTTCTACCATGGTCTTTATTTTTACAGTGCAGGCTCTAAGTCTTTGCTCCCATATTTCTTATTTCTCATTTAAACCACACACGAAGAGTACTGTGTGGTTCCATGTTGTTTTTTATTGTTATTATTCTTCATGACCCAATGAGCCAAAGCTGTCCATGGAGATTTCTTCAAAAAGATATTGTACTGGTTTTGATTTTTTGAATTTTATTTGTGGTATTCAAATATTTAAGTAGGTTGATTACTTCACTGTGCATTCATATTATTTTTAGGCAGTTTTTTTTCTTCTACATCAGAATCATTTGTGTTGGTGTCTTCTGAATTTCAGTGCTTTGAACTTCAAATATTTCTTAAACTGACTTCCTCTTTAGAATTTTAGGCACTAGATAAATAATTTAGAACACATAACTAAGTGTCTACTATGTTCCAGACACCATACTAAACATTGGGGATGCTCAGATATTGAAATTGATCTGTAATGTCATAGATACTAGAATTATAACTCATTTATACCAGCCCATCCTCCATAGCTATCATCAACATTTAAATATGAACTCTTTGCAAATAGGAATTATGTCATTCTTCACACACACACACACACACACACACACACACACACACACACACACACTTCCTGACACAGTGTTTAGCAAGTGGTAGAAAAAGCAAATACTTGCAGGTTAGTTTTCTGATTCTACAGAAAGTGCTTTATGTCCATTACTTAGTTCAGTGTTCAGCTTTCAAACTCTTTTCCTTTACAGCTAGAACTGGATTAGTTTGAATAACATATCCCTTGAAGTGATTACGTTTTTCAAATACACACTATTTATTCCAATTGACTTAAATTGATTGTCAGATTTTACATAATTATAACTTCAAAGAGTGTGAATTTTAATATGCTACTATGTCAGGAGATCCATTAACCCTAATAAAGAACTAGTTGTATGTTTTTTTTTTTTGTCACATTCTTTTATCTTCCTATCTCCTGACAGATGTTAGATTTCCCCTTTCTTTCAAAATTTTGGTTTTTCATGAAGAAGTTCTATTAAAACACACTTGATTCTCTTTGATAAGTTAGAAAATAGAGAGATGTTAGGCAGTATATTAACTTCTTTTGGGAGGAGACCCACCTTTTTCTACATTTCTTTCTATTACTTGGAACGGGAAAAACATGAGAAAATAGCCCAGCCCTTTCAGGTGATTATTAAATTACCTCTATTGTCTATAATTTCTAAGAGTCATATTCTAAGTTTTCTTTTATTTCTATTAGTATCTAATTCTCATTTCCCACTAATAGGGTCACACTGTAGATATACCAGGATTCTTTCTTTCTCTACAAAATACTTGGGAGCTCATTTAATGTATGAGCAGAATCTTATCTTTCCTTATTTTCTGCTACAAGCTTCATATGTTTCTTTTGAAGAGAAATTCCTACTAAATCTTAATGCAAGCAAAAGTTTCTTTCACTTTTGTCAGTTCAACAGCACTGAGGAAAAAAAGAACACAAACACATTTGTGTATATAGAATTATTAACTAAGTTTTATCTAATTAGTCTAATTTCCCTGTTCTTCTCTACCCAATTCTAGCTCTTTGCCTTTCCATGTAACTATGCTTTCTGAGACATCTATGATCAAGTTCCAATCCTGCTACATGTGTGTCTGGTGTGTGTGTGTGTGTGTGTGTGTGTAATAGAATATTAATATAAATTAAGGGAACCCTCAAGGATATTATACTCTCTAATACACAAGGAAATAAATGACATATAATGAAACATTTTCATATTGTGTTCAATTTAACTCCAGTGCCTTACTTGATATGAAACATGGCATATGGAATATTGTGGCTAGACTTAAATTCAGGAGGCTCCAGATCATTTACCTGCTCAAAGATTTACTACTTGTATGATTGTGGATAAATCACAGAATCTCAGATCCTCGATTTTCTTATTTGTTCTTTGATGATAATAATAATTAATAATACTTTATAGAGTTGTGGGGAGAAAGGACTTTTTAAATATTAAAAGAGCTATGTAAACATGAATTGCTGTTATTCTTTATATATGTCTCTCCTACCTAATTCATTTATGTAGTCTACATCAACTAAAAATTGACTTTGGAGTAGAGAAATGTATTCTGAATTTTGAGTGAGGATATCTGTACTAAATGCCCAGGATTTCCATTTATTAACTATGTAACTTGGTTCATATCACTTAGCTCAACCTGCTTATGTCATTTATAAAATGATCATGAGGGGGCAGCAAAAATACTTATATTTCTTATATGCAGATGTGGAAGGTACCCTAAAAGTAATCCAATCTGACCTCTTACCTCACAGTTATGGAAAAAAAAAAACATTAAGTATACATGAGTTATTATTTAATTTCATATGAAATACAGGCTGATCAAGTAAGCATAAAAGCAAAATTAAGTGTAAATCAGCTAATAGCTCTGAGGTGAAGATTCATTTACTAAAAACTAATTATCTTTTCTGTCACTAGAACTCAGTGATCAGAATATTGCCACTGCTGGTCAGAGAACAAGGTGACCATGGAGGCAGGTATTGGCAGACAATGGGAAGGTTAATTTATTTTAACCTCCCTAAGCAAGTTTCAAATACCAAGGCAAAAGCCATTATCTCACATATGGCCTCCCTCGATGAGATATTAATCTTTCAATAATTTAGGTTTATTAGTACATATGTGTCAAATTCACTCTTTGAGAAATGCCAGCAATCTAAAATCAACAGGAAACATCCCAGCGGTATGACAGTTTTGGAAAAGCAACAAAATGAGAGAGTGAAGATGTGCTAAGGAAGCCAGATATAAATTAACTACGACTTTATCAAGATTCTACAATGAAAACAGATTTAATAATCACCTTCAACCATTTCCCTCTGTACTTAAATTCTATCTCTTCCTGGGATCTATTTAATTAAATTGTCCTTACACAAAATCAATAATTAGTCACTATGAAGATAGTTGAGGGATTTTAAGGTCATTATGAGTTATAAGAATTCAGCCCAACCAAATGTCTGAGTATATTAAATGGTAAACTCAGATTTAATAAGTTTCTCTTATGGTATTATTCACAGCATCATAAAATAGAAAGGTATAGAGCAATAGAATATTAGAATTAGAAAGATCATTTGATCATGGGCCATAGAATGTCAGAGATTGAAGAGAAAACTGAAATGATAGAGTTAGAAAGAACTTTAGTTATTATCAAGTTCAATCAGTCTCATTTAATAGAAAAGGATTCTGAGGACCAAGACAGAGAATGGACTTGCCCAGTATCATAGAGGAAGCTAGTGATAAAATAGAGAATTCATATTTTCTGGAAGTCAGCTCAATCTTCTTTTTCACTATTACAAACTGCCATTCTGTGGTAGCCTTTAATTGGAGTATGGAATTATTTTATGACATTCTGAATAAGAGTTTATCTGTCTTTCTCTTAAAGACTCTTGGTGACAGATAATGAATAACTCAGATTTAATCCATTCACTGTTTTGAGGCCCACTAGAGAATTCATCCTTTTATTGATTCTCAAGCTGATATGCTATAGCATCCATTCATATGCCTTAGTTTCACCGTTTGGGAACTATCAAAATGCCCCACACCTCTCCTATATGAGTCATAGCTCCATGACTAAACCCAGCCAAAGTCTTGATCTATTGAAAGGTTTTTGTTTTTTTTATTGTTGAAGATATGTAATGGAAATGCAGATTTGAAGATCTTCCCTGCCCCTAGGCCCTTTGATTGCCCTAAGTGACTCTGAGAACCTTCTGTAATTTGAAAATATACTCTGCCCCCTAGTAGGCTGAATGTGGTCACATGGAACCTGTGGTAGGAGGCTTGGTTTTTCAGGAATGACCACACCTTGATGCTGTGTGATTGGGCAGTGGGTCAAGAAGGTTGTTACATTCTCTGAGCCAGGAGAAGGCTATATAAACCGTGATGAGAGGTTTTGCTTTGGGGCTCACTCTGAGAAGTGTTGTGTGATTTGACCAGAGGAGACTCTGGGCAGCCATTGAGAGCCCCCTGGCTTTGAAAACCCAGATGTTGTTACCCTCTCTGGTAACTGTGATTTGATATTGATATAATGGTTGGACAGTTTGGAAGCCTGTCTGTTTGATCTGTCTGTATACTCTGAAGTTTGGGGTGCTGACCTTTTCCCCCTGAACTAGGTAATATGTTTGTTTGATTAAATTGGGCTTGTTAACCCATTTTGAGTTGCTTTCCTTTTGAAAAGCGGCTCTGGGGACCTGTGTTGGCAGACACTCTGGGGATGCTGTGGTGCTTGCTGCTACAAGGAACTGGAAAAAATGAGCTGCAATATTTGTAAAATTTCATATTTTATGGCACTGTTCATTTATCCCTTGTTCATTCATTTCAGTTGGGTTTGACTCTTTGTGACTCCATTTGGGGTTTTCTTCACAAAGATAGCAAAGTGTTTTGCAATTTCCTTCTCCAGCTCACTTTACAGATGATGAAACTGAGTTAAACAGGGTTAAGTAGCTTACTCAGCATCATCCAGCTAGTAAGTGTGTGAGGCTGGATTTAAATTCAGGACTTCCTAACTCCAGACCTTGTTCTCTATCCACTGCATCATATAGCTGCCTCCTTTTATTCTTTAACAATATATTTTTTAAAATAAATTGTTTATTTATTTTTACTTTTCAACATTCACTTCTATAAGACTTTGTGTTCTGAATTTTCTTCCCATCCCATCCCTCTCCTCCCTAATACATTGTGCAATCTGATATCGGCCATACATATACATTCATGTTAAACATATTTCCACGTTAATCATGTTGTAAAGATAAATTAGAACCAAAGGGTAAAACCACAAGAAGGAAAAAACTAAAACAAAGAGAGAGAAAACAGTATATTCAATCTGCATTCAGACTCCATATTTCTTTCTCTGGATGAGGATACCATATTCCATCATGAGTCTTTTGGAATTTTCTTAGATCCTTGCCTTGCTGAGAAGAGCTAAGTCTATCGCAGTTGGTCACTGTGCAATGTTGCTGTTGCTATATTAAATGTGCCCCTATTTTCAACAATATTTGTAAAGATTATAAAACAAAATTAGAATAAATAAATTTCTGGGAATCTAACATTTGTCTCCTCATTTGTTTCTCATGAAAAAATTGTTGTAGCAACTTGTGAGTCAGGGTGCAGTTAAGTTAGAAGAGGAAGTTTCTGAGTGACCAATATGCTTTTGGATCATGTGTGTAGATCTGCCCCAACCACAGGTACAGACCAGGTGCTCTTCTCTTTTATAGAAAAGATGCAGGATAGAAAGAAAGGGCCAGGCAGGTCACAAGTTGAAAAATAATTGGGAGCTTTTGACAGCTTTGGATAGAAATTTATGTTAGTCTGAAAACCACTAGTACATACCATTTCACCTTTCCTTTCTTCACCAGAGAGGTGCAGATATTCTGGGAGTCCTTTGCCTCTTCCTTCCCTTATTATATAGACTCTTCCCTTCACTTGGAAATTGGGGAACTTGTGTGATAGTGGGACAGCTGGGACCAGGTCAGACAGATTAACAGATAACCAAGGTCACTCTGGAGCCAACTTTCTGAAAGTAGAACTTAGAAAGCTTATCTAATATAGGTTTAATGATTGCAGAAAATTCCCTTAATATTCACCATTTTTTCCACAAGTTCAGAAAGATAAGGTATGCCTAAGAGTATGACAAGAGATGATTTGCTCTGACTTCCACAGATATTTTTTAATTAGCCTGGTAATAAACTGAGTTTGTTAGAAAAGCTAGGAATGTTGGGTGGGTTCTATTTGTCCCACTGGTAACTTCATGGGTCATAGCCACTATCCTGTGTTTCTCTTCCCCACAACTCAGAGATCAATTTGTTGCACTCTATATATAAGGTCTCCCCGCTGCATTACTTGTTCCATGACTCGCAATATATCATTTTGTCTGTCTGTGCCTCACCTTCTTCATTTATAAAGTGGGAATAATAGATGTATTTAGGGCAAAGTTTTGAATATAAAATATATTGAAAAATGCAAATATCATCATTATTTTTGGTAATCAGAGGTAAATAGACTAACCCACCTGATGCACTCTAAGAACTTGAAATTTCAATCATTCAATAATCTTCAACTGGTATACTTGAAACAACAGTGGAAAACTCGGAGGATTAGAGTCTTCAGGAATTGAACCCAAGTTTAAATTCTTATTCTAGTACTTATTAAATCCATGTCCTCAGACAAGTTCTTTCTTCTCCCTGAGCCTCAATTTCATCATCTGCATGATGAAGGAAAACAGAAAATGAGATTGCTAACATGCTGAGAAGATCAAGATTCTTTGATCCTATGATATGCCAATCCCATAAGCAAGGATAATTGTCCCTGTATCCAGGGAGCTAGAAATGTAAGTAAACTGAGATTATTTGTCCCTTTGGCAAGCAAGACCATGCAGGAGTCAATGAAAAATAGCATTAATGCACGCTACCTGTGGAACAAATTAGCAAATGTTATGAGCATCTGTGAAAGGCACCAGGGCCACATAAGACATGGAATCATTTAATGTGTTAAATCCATTTAAAATGTTTGTATCCTGTTAGTTCTAACATAATTACTATGTTAATTTTGGTGTGCTTTGCATATTAAATGAAGCACACTCTGGGATGTGAATGGCTGCAATGTCAGCTTTTTATTACATTGCAAAATAAACATGCAATAGTCCTCTTCCAGAAGATCATTGGTTTATCATTTTTGTCAGGGAGTTTAAAAATAATAATGCTGTAACAACATCCACTGTACCAATCCCAGTTTTAATGCAGGCACTTCAGTCAATCAGTAGTTTCATGTGCTCATTGATAGATGAACTTCTTCCACATTACAGAATACAATTTTGCCACATTTCATCCTATGCACTTCTCATTGATATTCTTGCCCAAATTGACCATATGTAGATGTGTCCAGGTAAAACATCAGAGACTTCTTTCTAGGCATTTCAGTATTCCATTGGTAATACTGCAACATTTGGCAGATTATGCTGTATTCCTTGAGAGGAGAATCTGGTATTTTTGCCTTTCACCCCAAGTGCCTAGCACAGTACCTGGAAGCCAACTATCAAACTTTAATCAAGCACTTACCGTGCCCCAGGGACTGTGCAAAGCACAACAGGTACATAACATGTATTTAGTAACTGAACATGGATACATTTATTAATTGCCTTCCCCATTTTATCCTATTACATGTTTCTTTGATCATAATTATTCTGCTTCTTCTTCTCTTCAAGCCATTGACCGTAATATGTTGAAATTTAATTGCAGTCATCACAGGTCCCTCCTTTGGGCAACCTGCAAACTTGATTCCTAGGAGTCAATGGTATTGTGTGAGCTATGTTCTTATGGCATACTGTGAGTATATTAATTTATGAAAGAAAAACACATTTGGTGTCATTTTGGATTCTGATTGTGTTGGTGGTGGTAGTGTTAGTAATAGGTGATATCTGTACAGTAATTTCAAGTTCATAAGTACTTTTATATTTCAACAAAACTAAGTAGCCAAATTATAGTATCCATACTTTTTTTTTTGTAGATGTGATAGCTATGTATATTTCATTATTCTAAGATAGCATGAATTGTCACTGTTCCGACACCTTACTTGAAGTCAAGTTGTATGTCTCAGAGGTATGGTCTTCAGTTAAATGTGCTTTGTGTTAGAGTAATTGGGGAGAGATGATCGAAAAATGAATTGTCCTTTAGCCTGGGCTCAATGATTATACAATAAAATAGAGATAATAAATTGTATTCATATATAAATATGCTAAGAAAAAGGAGAAAATTTTATGCAAAATGCTAATAAAGTTAAAGAGCGGGAGATAACATTCATCTGGATTATCTAGGATTTCTTATTCAGGGTCAATTTAGTCATCTATCAATTAACAACTATTCATCGCTTCCATTCTGGACTTTGTAGAATTCACAAAGGATAGTACTGACTATGGTGAAGAGATACATTTTCCTAACCACCACCAAAAATTAGTGGCCCCCATCAGGTAGATAAGCCTGAGTTGCAAACAGCATTGCATTGTAAACCACGGATGGTGTTTCAAAATCAGTCTTCACTGTCATAATATCGGGATTAATCTACATAGCAATGGAACCTGACAATTATCTTTGATGCTGAATCCCCTGCCAATTCAGTAGCCCCAGTTGCTGAAGATTTAGAAAAGAAATTTCTCACCACCAGAGTCCTTCAAATTGCTAAATGGTTTAGCCTCAGAAATAGGTATAATTATCTTGGCTATTTCTCATACAAAAGTCTATTTCCCTAATATATTAATTTATTTGCTGTTCCCCATGCCTAGAATTCTCTCCCCCTTACCTTTGCCTCCTTATTCCTTTCAAGTTTCAGCTAAAACACAACCATCTCCAAGAGGACTTTCCTATGCCCCCTTAATGCTAGTACCCCCCTTTTTTTCTAATTACTTCCAATTTACCCATCTAAATGGTAAAGTAGATAGAATCCTAGGTTTGAAGTTAGGAAGACCCAAGTTCAAATTCTAACTGAAATATATAGGAACTGTTTGACCCTGGGCAAGTCACTGAGCCACATTGAGGGGTTAAATGAGGTAGTTATTCCATTTAAAAAAGAATCTGATACATAATTGACTGAACTAAAGTATACAATGTCATGGAGCATTCAGGTGACAAAGAACACTTAGAACCTTTAATCTTTTGATTCCTAGAACCATGCTCTCTCTGCTATGTGAGGGAAGAAATCGTGTTTTTACAAAGCAAAGGTGAGTTTTTACATAACATATCCTATTTATTTTTATCCATCATCTTAGACCCTATTGTTATATTTATTGCTCTTCCTTGAACCATCGAGAAGTTGTTGTTTGGTTTTTGTTGTTGTTGTTGTTGTTGTTGTTGTTGTTGTTGTTGTTGTGTGTGTGTGTGTGAGTAAAGGGTAAGTTTTCTAACTCAGTGGTAATTCTAGCACCTGTCATGAACCTCAGGAATCCCAATTTTTACATAAAGTCATTTTAAAGCCTTCAAGACTGAACATCACTGAATTCACCCCAATGGAAATTATTTCATTAAAATGTCAGTTGATTGTGATGTTTGACAGATGATTCATACTGACAAACAAAAGTTACCTACTTGCCTATGGAACAGAGTAAAAAAGCTAGACATTGCAGCAATAGATGAACAAATTACATAATGCCCACATCCTAGCATCTAGCATCCTGGCATTCATGTCATAGAATTTGCTAAGAGAAGCTGAGATCACAGAATGGTCACAGGATTATTTGGATCAGAACTTTATTCAAGATCATAGTCCTGGAAGGGAATCCAGATCATAGAAATTTAGAAGACAAAACATAATCAAAAAGATAAAAAGGTAAATAGGAAACACCATATTCTAAGGATGAAATCAGGAACTCTAATAAATCTATTCCAACCACCTAGTGGGTAAATGAGAAAACTAATGCCTTGAAGTGGAAGTAACTGGTTAAACATTAAAGGGATGTCAACTAGGAATAGAAAACTCTATTTCCTCACTTCAATAGAATTTCTCTACATAACACAAAGCTGTCTCAAGTGAGACTGTTTGATTGTTGGTTTCATTCTTTGGGCTATCTTTCCTGTCTTTCCAGGAATTTGTGAGTTCCTTGAAGGAATAGTCTCAGTATAATCAAATTGGGTCACAAACCCTAATAACAGAGGAATATGCTTCATGGGAATGGCACACCATGGCCATGGCCATTAAATAAAATGTGAACTCCTGAAAATATGAGAAGGAATAACATATGTATCAATTTCCATAATATTTTCTCTTTAGAAGAACTTTTTAATATTATGTGGAGGTAAGTTATGCAAATATTATTATCCCTAGAAAGATAAAGTTCAGAGACTTATCCTAGTTCACACAGCAAGTAAGTATATCTAAGACTGGAAAGCTCAGTTTTAGCCAATTACACTTTCTACTGTAGTAAAAAGACCCCATTGCAACTTAAGAAATTAGGCTCTCGAGGCAGCTAGTTGGCGCAGTGTGTAGAGCGCTGGCCCTGGAGTCAGAAGGACCTGAGTTTGGATCTGGCCTCAGACACTTAACACACACAAACAAAAAAACCTAGCCATGTAACCTTGGGGAAGTTACTTAATCCCAATTGTCCCCCAAAAAGCAAAAAAAAAAAAAAATAGGCGCTGATGGCATTGAGAATGTATATTTTATTATTCTAAAATGAATATTAGAAGCTTGTTAATACATAAATCACATAAATCATGATTCTATCGCTTAAATTACCATAACCTATTGTAGTTATCATTTTTAATCTGCCTTTTATGAAATTATTTTTCTTTCATGCATCACTGTATTTTCACATTTAACTACTGCTTCCTTAAAGAAAAGTTCATATAATACTCTTTGAATCACATCTAGGGCTATATACATGGTGCTATACATAGTTGATAGTTTATATATTATTTTAGTGAATGATTAAATTATATAGAAAATTACAATATCATGGATAGAAACAAGCTCATTGAAGGAAGGAACTATCCATGTGAATTTTTTTTTTATCCTCAGAATATATCATGATGCCTGACACATGGTATGGGCTCAATAAATGTTTCCTGAACTGAACTGAAATAAAATGAAATCTTGTCTGAGTATTAAAATGTTTTCATTGATTCTTGAGTTCTTCTACTCTTAACTTCACATGTTAATTTAGATTTTTCTCATAAATTGCATAAGCAACCATTCACACACAAAAAGCAAAATAATAAAAAAGACTATTTTTCATTGACTTTGTTGGTGAATTAAGGATGACATCACTATTGATTAGATCAAGATTATATGATTAATTCACAAACCATTGTGGAGTAAATTGAAACTTCCTAAAGTACTTAATTTCCTCAAACTTTTTTTTCAAAGTCTCCATAATTTCAGTCTTATGGATATGTTTTTCACACATCCAATTCCTCCATATCTAAGTAGCAATTTCATGAATTTCCATGACAAAAAAAAAAATTCTTTCACTGGTGTTCAAACCTCTGATTAACTGAACTTTTAGACAATCTAGTCCTTGTATAAAGACACACCATTATAGATGTGTCAATAGATAAAACCTTTCCAAATTGAAATGATTTTTAAGATTGGTATAAGTGTAAAAACTCATGAGTCTCCTCCAATGATGAAGAATACCAGGAAGTATAGGATGGAACAAACTTCCTAATATTTTATAAATGTTTTATTGAAAGAAATAGTAAAAGGAATTGTAGGCAAAAACAGAGGATATAATTTTGTAATGGTAAAGCACAGAACTGTAGTAGAAAACACATAATTGAGCAAAATGCTACTGCTGAAAGAATGCTGCATTATGGGAGAAATGTAGCCATAATACCTGGTAGCTAGCTAGGTGGCACAGTAGATTAAGCACTAGGCTTGGGAATACTCATCTTTGAGAGTTAAAACCTGGTTTAAAATAGTACCTATGTGAACCTGTTATGTCACTTAAGGCTATTTTCCTCAGTTCTCTCATTTTTAAAATGAGTTGGAGAAGGAAATGTCAAGCCATTCTAGCATCTTTGCCAAGAAAACCTCAAATGGGGTCATAAAGAGTCAGACATGACTGACAAATAACTGAACAATACCTAAACAAGAGAAAGATAATACATGGGAGGAAAGCTATAGGCCAGTATCATTAATGAAAAGTGACTAAATGGCTTTAAATAAAATCCTTTCAAACAGAGTATAGTTATTTTCCAAGAAATACGTTATTATAATCAAATGGGATTCAAGATTAGTTCAACATTAGGAAAACTCATAATCATATTGATAACTCAAAATATCAAAAACCATGAGACCATAACAATAGTTATAAAGAAAAAAACATTTGGGGGCGCCTAGGTGGCACAGTGAGTAGAGCGCTGGTGCTGGAGTCAGAAAGACCTGATTTCAGATCCGGCCTCAGACACTTAATGCACACACACACACACACAAAACCTAGCCGTGTGACCTTGGGCAAGTTACTTAACTCCAATTGCCCTCCAAAAAGCAAAAAAATAAAAAATAAAAAAAAAATTCGACAAAGTATATGTCTTAAGCAAAAACCCTATAGTACATATATATATATATATATATATATATATATATATATATATGGCTTTTAAAGTAAAGCAAGTATATGATATATAAATATATATATATATATATCAAAGTAGGGAATGGACCAGGTGGGGGGTGGGATGGGTGGGAGGGAAATATAAGCAGTCTTTTACAATATATCTACTATGGTAATGTTTTGCATAGCTTTATAAGTACAACACATACTGAATTCCTTATCTTCCCAGAGGGAGTGGGTGACAAGGGAGGAAGGCAATGGATCTAAAATTCGAAGTTTTAAAATTAAATGTTTCAAATATATTGATATATATATATATATATACTATTATTAAAACTATTTTGCATGTAATTAAGAGATAAGATGTGCAGGCATTGGGGCATAGAGATTCACCTTGCCCTAATGGTAAAGTCAAAGGTGGTATGGGAGAAGATATGGGAGAGAGCAGATTGGATGAGGGGATATCTTGTCGGACTGCTATTCTGGGGTGGTGGGTATGGGGAAAATGGGGATAAAATTGTAACTCAAAATCTGGCGGAAATGAATGATCTAAACCAGATGTTAAAAGCATTTGTTTACAACAAAAAACAAATAAATAAATAAATAAAATAAGAAAAATGACTCAGGAAATGTTTATGTAAAAAAAATTAAAATCATGTTATTAAAAAAATGAAGAGAAGCTGACCATATACTTGTCATAACTATCGATAGTTTTGACAAGTATAGGTAGGAGACATATTCTTAGCTGTTCTAGAAATAGATATAATTACAAAAGATCTATTATATACCTTTGTTTACTCAAAACTGAAAAGCTTCTGCAGAGACAAAATTCCAGCACCCAGAATAAAAGAAGAACTGGTCAAATGGGGGGAAAATATGTGTATCAAATCTCTCTGATAAGATTCTGCTATTACATTACACATGTATACCTATGTACATGTACTTATATATATATATATACATACACATATACATAGGAACATGTATATTCACATATGTATATATGTGTGTATTATATATTATATATAATGTATATGCAACTAATATCCATCCTCTAATAAATAAATGGACAAAGGACATAAAAATTCAAAAGAAGACATGCAAAATATTCACAGCCACGTGAAATATTACTCGAAATCACTAATAATAATAATAATAATAATAACAAGAGAAATGCACATAAAAAAAGTCCTGAGGTTTTACCTCATAAATTGGCAAAGATAGGTAAAAAGAGTAGCATTTAATGTTGAAAGAATTATGGAATAACTAGAATATAAATTCAATTTTGATTGTTTGTAAAGGTTACAAAAAATTAGAAAACTATTTGGAATTATGCAATTGAAATGACAAATGAACATATCTTTTGAGCCACAGCATATATATATATATATATATATATATATATATATATATATATATATGAGCTCATGTTACAAGCAAGCCACTGATCAGAAGTTCTAATATATACCAAAATATCAGTATAGCACTTTTTGGGATAGGAAAGTATTATAAATGAGCTAGATACCCACTTCTTGGAGAATGGTTAAACAAATTGTGGTATATAAATACAAAATATTATTACTGTGTGGTCATATATTACATATGTGATGAATACAGGGAAGCTTGGAAATATCTACATGAAATGACCCAGTGTGGAAAAAAAATTAGATTCAAGAAAGCAATATATACAATAATGACAGAAGTACAAATGGAACAAACCATATACCAAAAAATAACACCTGAATGTAATAAAATTATAAAGACCAAGCCTCATTCAAATAAAGATTCATGAGAAGATTCTTTTAACACACTCATTCATGGGGATGGGAGGTTCTCAGGTGTTACATATTGTACTTGTTTTTTAGATATTTATTCAATGTATCAATCATTTGTGTTATTTTTTATCTTAAAATTATATTTGTTTATTGTTAGATGAATAACTATGAATGATTAAGCAATCCTCAGCAATACAATGATCCAAAACAATCATAAAGGACTAATGATGAAACATACTCTCTTCCCCTGAAAAAGAATTGATAGTGTTTGAATGCAGAATGAAGCATGACAGTTTTTTTTATTTTTTTCCATCCATTCTTTTTCTTTTATTCAAATCTTCTTGTAGAAAATTATTTAAATGGAAATGTTTTGTATGATTGCGCATATATAACCTATACTTGATTGCTTGCCATATCAGAGGGGGAGAAAGAGAGTGAGAGAGGGATGGAAAGATAAAATTTTGAACTCAACATTTAAAAAAAATAAAATTGTTTTAATATGTTTTGGGGGATGAATAAAATTTGTATATATCAAAAATTAGATTTGTTATATGGAATTGGAGACTCTCTGAGATGAAAAGGAGGGATACTGAGGATATGCTGTAAGAAACAGAGGAAATCAATAAAACTTGTTTAAAAAAAGGAAAAAAAGTGTGCTGTACTTAGATACAAGCCCTTAAACCAAATTCTAACTCTTGTAAGCCCAAAAAACCTGAGTTCAAGTTACGACTTTTTAACTAGCTGAGGTTGATGACTTTGATCAAGTTATTGTAATATATTTCCATCTTGGGGAGAATGAGGATAACAATATATGATCTACATCACTTGAAGATTATTAGTTTGAATTAAAATAAACAGTGCATGTAGAAATGCATTACAAATTACACAACCCAACAGAATTGTAAGTGGTTTTTGTTGCATGTGTTTTTGTATTTCAGATGACTTTTTTGTTCTGTATGTAAGAACCCTGGAATACACATGTATAGGGGAGATGAAACTATGGTGTAGTGGATGGACAACCACCTCCAGTGTCAGAGGAAAATAAAACAAGCCATGCCACTGACACACACTGTCTATATGACCATGGATGCATCATTTAATCTCTCAGTCAGTAATTCAAAAAAACATTCATTGTTTTAGTGGGTCAGTAAACTTTTATTAACATCTTCTACTTACTGGGCTCCATGCTAATTTAAATGAAGAGAGGTAAAGTACAGTTCATGCCATCAAGGAGGTCAGATTTTTATAGGAGAGAAAAAAATGCAAACACATTTATACAAATATTCTCTATATAAAATATATTGAGATTGGTCAATAGAAGGAATGTTCTAGGATTAAGGGGGACTGTGAAAGACTTCTTGAAGAAGATAGGATTTTAACTTGCTCTCGAAGGTTGTCAGGGAAACCAGAAAGTAGGGAAGAGTAAGGAGAACATTCCAATGTATAAGAATTCAGCCTGAGGAAATGCCCTGCTGATATGAGATGGAATGTCTTATTCAATGAAAAGGAAACCAGTATTTCTGCAACAAATAGTACATGTGAGAGAAGGTGGTAGAAAGATATAAACAATCTAGAAAGGTATAACATTATTAAATTTATTATACTTATGTTTAAGGCAATCTTCAAAAATCTTAAGTTGTTTGAATATTGCTGATCTAAAATAGTGGAAGGAATTCCTGCATCATGAATTAACCTTAACAATGGAATCACAGACTCAAAGCATTAGTGTAGACACATATCCCAAGAATTACTTCAGGAAAGGGGATGGAAGAATTGTGATTGCAGGAATTCGGAATAAATAAATAATCACAGGGAATTCTTTAAGAGATTATTTTGATAAATATTAAAGAAGTGTGGTATATTGGTTGGGAACTGAGAGGCAGATTTCAAGCTTCAGTCTTGGCACTGTCTGAGTGACCTTGGGAAAAAATTTGACCTCACTGGATTTGTAGCAGCAAGCACCCTAGCATACCCATGATGGCTGCTAGCACAGGTTCCTAGATCTGTTTTTCTAAAGGAAAACAACTCAAAATGGATCAACAACCTTGATTTAATCAAACATATGTCATTTACCTAGATCAGGGGAAAAAGTCAGCACCCTAAACAAACAAGTTACAAGCAGAAGTTACAAGCAGGCAGAGAAACATGAGCAGACAGGCTTTCAGCTGTCTGACCATTACATCCATACCTAGTCAGTTACCAGAGAAGAAAGCACCAACATCTGGGTTTTCAAAGCCAGGGAGCTCAACAGCTGCCCAGAGTCTCATCTGGTCAAATCACACAACTCTTCTCAAAGTGGGCCCCAAAGCAAAATCCCACATCAGGGTGTATATAGCCTTCTCCTGGCTCAGAGAAAGTCACAACCCTCTTGACCCATTGCCCAAACACAAAGCAACAAGGTTTGGGCATTTCTGAAAAATAAGCCTCCTGCCACAGGCTCCATGTGACCACATTCAGCCTATTAAGGGGCAGAATATATTTTCAAATCAAGGAAGATTCTCAGAGTCACTTAAGCCTATCAAGGGGTCTAGGGACAGGGAAGATCTTCAGATTCCCATTCCAATAATGGGATCTCAGTTTTCTCATGTGTAAAATTAGCAGAATAAATGAGATGACCTCTAAAAATCTCTTGTCTTCTATATCCTGCTGTTCCAGGTTCTGATTTATTCTCAAGCAAAATTTGAAGTATTCATACATATATTGAGTAGGCACTCTCTCCGCCAATACAGATTTATGCCTTTACAACAGCTAATTTTTCGATAAGTAGGCAAAATTCACACAATAGTGGATTTAGTATCAGAAAAACAATTTCTAAGACATACTAGCTGTGTGACTCTTGTCAGGAGCCTTAATCTCTGTTTTCCCTTTTTCTTTGCTTCTGATAATACAATATGTTCTTCTATTTCTTTTAAAAATATTTATTTTACTCTGAACTTAAGAAATAAAACAAGCAATTCCATATTAGAGTGGGAAAAGAAAGATATTCTATTTCTGATACAATTTTATTCAATACTTAATTATAATGTATTATTTCACATTGATGAAGGTGTTCCCTTCACCAAAAAAAGGTCCTCATTCCTCATGCCTTGCTACATGATCTTCATAAATTGTTTTATTTCCTCAAAATAAGGTAAACAAACCAAAAAGTACATACTAGCCTAGTAGCTTTCTCAACATTCTATAATGTTAGATAGGTAGATCCTCAGATGAGTGACATATTGTTTCCACTGAGCCATTACTTGAAACCTTTCCTCCCATTGCAAGACCTTTCAGAATTTGTCTTCTATTGAACACGACCTTCCACAGGGGAACAAAGTTCATCGGCATACCACAAAATGTTATTGGGTTTAACAGTAGAGAGTTTGCTTCATTGAGGTTTAAATAACAAAAATAATACAAGTGGGGATTGAAGATCAGTTTAAAAAATAAATCAAATCCTATTTAAGTTTATTTTGGAGACTCAGTCAACTGAATGGGCTTTGTGCTACTTTATAATCTGTGGTTCAGTTAGATTCAAGTCCTTGGTAGCAAATAGAGAATATCAATTTTACCCTGTCAGGAAGAACATATTTTTTAGTATCTCTTAACCTTGCCAAACCCATCCTCGAGCTATGTTGGAAAAGAGGAATAAGCTGATTGCAGCAGAATTTTAATTCACTGGTAATTGATACTGCAATTTTGTTTCCAGCCAAGTTCAAATTTACTTAGTATAAGAAAACATACTATGTTTGGGATGCTGGGGTTTCTAAGAAATTATAGAATGTAGGAATGATTTGACAACTAATGACAATAGGGAATAGAAATGGAGAATCCAGAGGTAGTTATGTTACTCTTTGTAAAGCCAAACCATTTTAATTAATTATCTCACTTAATTATTATATATTGGAAATGGAGTTGAAAACTATAGAATTAATGTCCATCTTGGGATGCATGTCTTTTTTTAATAGTGCTGGAATTTCTGTATGCACCAAGAGTTTTAAATAATTTATTTACACATTATTTAATCTGAAAATAGCGTTTTTATCCAGAACCAAAAGTAATATAACCGTCATAGATGAAAATCATATGCAGGGATTTTTTGCAACATAAACCAGACCTTCATATAATAAATGTATGAGTTATCCAACTATATAAAGTTCAAAATTTACAGTGCCACAGAAACAATTGTGCCAAAGAATTCTTAAGGGCCAGGTATTCATTTTTTCAAGGTTTTCCAAATCAATGACCATTAGGTTGCCTAACTGACACTATATAATCACAAAATTCTGTAAGATAAAGAGAAAGGGAGAGACAGACAGAGAGAGGCAGAGAGACAGAGAGACAGAGAGAGGCAGAGAGACAGACAGAGTATTATTTAACTGTGACTACACATCACATAGACCATCATAGACCAAGTTCAATCTTACAATAAACATGTAACTGAGGGGAATATAAAGCAAAATTTCAAAGAATTGTAAATGCACTTTTAAAAACATTACAAACTTCTTTCTGAAAGGACAAAGGAAAGGGATCTCCCTTAGCCTTAATGGATCGGCCTTTTTTCATTATTATTAATTGGATCTATCTTGACATGAGAACACATATGCTTTCCAAGACTCAACAGAGAAAGATAAAAGAAAAGAAGATTATTGATGGCTGTTTCTCTGCCATCCAGAACTTTGAATTTCTATCCACCACTGCCCACAGAGAAAGTAAGGAACCACAGTACTGCTTTTTATACTGTTCATCAGATGAGAAGTGAGATATAACAGAAAAAGCATACAAGAGACTTATATAATTGTGGCTAACCAGAAGTAAACAGAGCATAGTCAAGATGATAAGAGATGAGATAGCCTATATATTGAAGTCCTGAAAAAATTCTGGTCAAATACAGTTAGATATTTGAATTCAATGCAATGGAACAGTAATATAGAGAGATAAAGGACAGAAAATATGTCTACAGATAGAGATATAAATACTGAAGCAGATAGATATAGATAGAAATACATATATAGATTAGCCATATAGATATAGATATAAATATGGGCATAGATATGAATATTAATGGTATAAATGTAGATAATGTGATTACATTATGGAAACAAATATAGATAGAGATAGAGATGTTTAATAGATACAAAGAAATATAATTAATCTTCAGCAATGAGGATACACCTTCACTTGAGAAACTTTCGTTTTATTATATTCAAGGATAAGTAAATATAAGGTAAATCCAAAGTAAAAATAGTGATGTAAAGGTCTTTGGGATTAACAATTAGGAGTGACAATGGAAAGAAATCAGGGCTTCCAAAAACCTCAGTTGAAGGTAAAGTGCATTCCAGGAAAGGTGATGAAATATTTTCAAAGAGACAGAGAAGCCATGCTATAGATGGGAGATACCAGTTAGCCTAGTTTTGTTGGAAGTAGAGAGCGTGAAGTAGAACAATGAATAATCAGCCTGAAAAGATAAACTGAAGACTGGGGTTGAATGGGTTTTAAATGTTAAATGAAAAAGATTATATTTTCTCTTAGAGGCAATAAGGAGGCTTTGGAGTTCCTTTACCGGAGCAGTAATGTTGTTAGAAACTTGTCTGAGGAAAAAAAAATCTGGTAGCTGTGTTAAGGATAGATGTAAGAGGGGAGAGGTTGGATGCAGGAACACTAACATGTAGTATTCCAGGCATGGTATAATGAAGGTCTGGAACAGTATGTTTATGAATATAAAGGCAAAAATTAAGCATTCCTGTCCTCAAAGACCTCCTATTCACTGACTGATTTTACTCACTTACATTCCAATTCTTTGTTCTTCAGGTCTTTGCTCCAACAATAAGAGATGCTATCTTTACAGGTATATGACAAGGGCTTTCAGTAAAAGTATTTTCTTCTCTCGGTTTCAAAGGAAGATATTATTTTTGTGTAAAGAGGGTCCAACTCTGATCACAATAGATAGCTTCCTCCTGAATCCAATTTTCATGCCCTATCATTTTGTGCACAATTCTTCTGGATATCTACTATCTCAACTGGGACTAAGTGAGAAAGAAGGCAAATTATTCCACAGGGATTCCCATAAGGTCACAAAACAAATAAAGAACATGTCTTCTCATTCCAAATCTAGTGTTCCTTCCACTGTTCTGCAATGAACACAATGCTGTTCACGTCAGTTAATATTTTTCTTGACTGCTACATTTATCACATGGTGAGAGTGAAGAATAAATGATCAACGATAAACAGTCTAAATTCTCCATTCATCAATCTATAGTGTCATGAGAAAAGAAGAAAGGCCTCAGGCACTTTCATGGAATTATGGAATGAGTGTAGATAAAAATTACAAATATGGTAGTAAGAGATGTGTGACCCACATCTATGGATAGTTTGGAATCTGCATTGATGGAGGCAACAACCATATCAATGGGATCACAGAACTCTTTTTGCATTTGTGTACTGAATTTGTTAGAGTTCCCCTTGTAACAGATCACCGCCCTATCTTAATATTTATATTTTTGAATGCAAGTCATAATTTGCATATATTTGCAGCTAGGTATGGTCACCATGAATCTTCCAATTGTATTTTTGTTAGTTTTCATTTTAATTCATACAATATATTGGTGTTTTATTATTCACAGTCACATAGACTCACCAGGAGACTATTGGGCTTGAAATGATGACCTTTTGCAAGGATAAGCATTTTGAGATCACTGAAAATACTGTGCAATGTTCTAATTTCGACCCAGCATGATTTCTACTGCGTATTTAATTAAAAAGTGAAATAATTGCATTTGCATAGCATTTTGCAATTTACAAAATAGGTTTCTCAAGACAGCATTATGAGATAGAGTGAAATTATTACTGTTCCCATTTTTAATATGAGAAAACTGAGGTTTGAAGAGATGGCATTTTGGCTGAGGTAAAACAAGGACTCCAGTATCCTAGTTCCAAAACCCAGGATATTTCCAGTAAAACTCCCTGCCTCACAATGCCCAACAAAATACACTTAGAAAGGTACAGGGTGTTGTGCTAGATCTGATGAAGTAACAATCGTTTCCTATTGGTGAAATCATAAAAAAACTTGTTGGAAGATGGTACCTTCGACTTAAGCCTTTAAGTGTACATTGAATTTTGATAGACAAATATGAAAACAAGGTGCACTGAAGGCAAAAGGAAAGGCAAGACCAAAATGAAGAATTAGGAGAGAGAAATATAAGGATCAGCCCTTCCCCACTCATCCAAGTAAATCTAGAATCCTTATCACACTGAGTCCTGACTGATAAGACAAATTTTAAAAAAGTACAGTCATCTTTTGTAGTTTGCTGTTTCCCACCCAAGTCAGACAGAGAAATCTTCTGGGCACTGTGGATGAGATAGGGGCAGGACTAAAATTAAAATCAGTAAGATAGATACATGAACAATAAAGACATCCACATTCATATTGCACTTGATTTTTGTAGGCAGTTAGGTGACTCAGTGGATAGAGGACAGAACGTGGAATCAGGAAGACATGAGTTCAAATTCTGCTTCAGACTGTTTCCCTGAAAAAAGTCATGGAACTTGTGTGCCTCAGTTGTATTTTTTTTCATCATTAAAATAGGGATAAAAATAATACATAATTCACAGGCTTTTGTCAGGATCAAAAGAGTTATTGTTCATAATGTGTTGTAGAATGTAAAAAAGTGTCTATATAAATGCTAGCTACATTACAAGTTTGTGAAGTAGGTAGGACACAAGGATTATCATCTTGATATTTCACTTTTGCATGAGAAAACTAAAGGCCTGTGAGATTAACTGACTTAATCCAATTATCTCTTTCTCAATATTTTTGTCTTTGTCTCTATTTATCTATGATGCTTGATCTCTTCAGTTCTCAGAGGGTGGTTAAATTTTTCTCCCTTCAAGGGTTCAGGGATAATACTGAGCTGTGGGGATTTTAAAACTTAAATAGTATGCTGGTCTTGGAGCAATGCAGATCTAAGTTCCAATGCTTCCTCAGATGACTATAAGTAATGTGACCCTGAATAAATCACATAAACATTCTCCGATTCAATTTCCTCATCTGTAAAACACTAGCTTTAGTGGTACTTACCTTATAGAGTTATTGTGAGGATCAAAATATGGAGAAAACTTTGCTAGCAACTACTATCACTAATGACAATTACAAGTACCACCACTCCAAAAATCACCACCACTATCACCACCATCACCACCTCCACTACTCCTCCTCCTGCTCCTCCTCCTCCTCCTACTACTACTACCACTACTGCTACTGCTAATGCCACTGCTGCTATTGCTGCTGATACTACTGCTGCTATTATTATCTACTACTACTGTTGATACTATCATTGATGGAAAACTGCTTGAGTGATTGCTATTCATGATCTATTTAATATCAATTAAGCAACCAGACATAATGAGCTTTTTGAAATGAGTATTTACTTATTTCATTTACTCATGTGATAGTGAGATTAGTGTATCCCAAAGCCAGGATGCAATTCTCCCTCATGTTCATAGACTCCAAAAGAAAACATACTTGAGTTTAGAGAGCATACATAGCAAATGTGTGCCCTCCATCTTCTAGTTGAATGAATAGCTTTCTCTCCTTTCATGAAGACCTCAGGAATTTCCCTTGAAGTATGTATTTCTCTCCTCATACTTTTGCCTATGGGACATTTTATGAGGACTCCAGGATGGGAGAAATGACTTTGAATAACTAGGAGCTATGAGTTTATCGTTTAGCCATATATGCTCTTTCATTTGAGAGTATTATTCTCTATTACCTTGTGTGTTCAAGGGCAAAGAACACACCTGGTTTGAGGAAATGCCCAAGTTTTAAATACTTAGTAAATGTCCTTTTTTCCTTTTTTTCCCTTTTTTTTTAACAAATGCTTTATTAACTTCTGGTTTACATCATTAATTTCCACCTGCTTTTGAGTTACAATTTTATCCCGATTTTTCCTGTATCCACCACCCCAGAATAGCAGTCCCACAAGACATCCCCTCACCCAATCTGCTGTCTCCCATATCTTCTCCCATACCCCCTTCGACTTTACCATTAGAGCAAGGTAAATCTCTGTGCCCCAATGCCTGCACATCTTATCTCCCAATTACATGCAAAATAGTATTAATATTAGTATATATGTATATTTGAAACATTTAATTTTAAAACTTTGAATACCAGATCCATTCCCTTCCTCCCTTGTCACCTCCCTCTGGGAAAATAAGCAATTCAGTATGTGTTGTATATGTATAGCTATGCAAATCATTACTATAGTAGATATATTGTAAAAGAGTGCTTATATTTCCCTCCCACCTATCCCAGCCTCCACCTGGTCCATTCCCTACTTTGATCCTGTCCCTCTTCAAAAGTGGGTACCTCCAACCTCTCCTCCCCCCAGAATGCCCTCCCCTCCATCATCCCCCCTCTTATCCCCCTTCCCCCTAATCTCCTGCAGGGTGAAATATCCCATTTAGTATGTATGTCATTCTCTCTCTGAGCCAAATTCAATGAGAATATGGTATTGCATTTTTGCTTACCTGTTCTTCCCCTCCTCTGCAACCATTTGCCTTTGCCTCTTCTACATGAAATTGTTTACCCTACAATGTATCTTCCCATCTCCTCTTGCCACTTTCCTCTCTCACCTCTTAATTTCACCCCTTAAGTATCAACCCTTCCCACCAAATTCAACCTGTGCCTTCTACCCATGTATACCTGTAAACATATATACACACATTCACATATGTATTCATATGCCCATATACCCTTCTTCAATTATTTTCATACTGAGAAAGGTTTCATCAGTCACAGTTATTGTTTTTCCATGTAGGAATGTAAATAGTTTAACTTTGATAAGTTCCTATTGATTTCTTTTCCCTGATTACCTTCTCAAGCATCTCTTGCTCCTTGTGTCTGAATGTCAAATTTTCTATTCAGCTCTGGTTTTTTCCTCAAGAATGCTTGAAAGTCCTCTATTCCACGGAATGACCATATTTTCCCCTGAAACAACATACGCAGTTTCGCTGGGTAGGCGATTCTTGCTTTTAATGGCAACTCTTTTGACCTCTGGAATATCATATTTCATGCCTTTTGATCCCTCAGTGTAGAAGCTGCCAGGTCCTGGGATATTCTGATTGTGTTTCCACAGTATTGGAATTGTTTCTTCCTGGCTGCTTGTAGTATTTTCTCCTTGATCTGGGAATTCTGGAACCTGGCTATAATATTCCTAGGAATTTTCTTTTTGGGATCTTTTTCAGAAAGTGATCTGTGGATTCTTTCAACCTCTATTTTGCCCTCTGGGTCTAAAACATCAGGGCAATTTTCCTTGAGAATTTCTTGAAGGATGATTTCTAGGTTATTTCTTTGATCTTGGCTTTCAGGTAGTCCAATAATTTTTTAAATGATTACTCCTGGATCTATTTTCCAGGTCAGTGGTTTTTCCCATGAGATATTTCACATTGCCTTCTATTCTTTCATTTGTTTGCATCTGTTTAACAGCATCTTGATTTCTCATAAAGTCACTAGCTTCCATTTGCTCCAGTCTAACTCTGAAGGAATGAATCTCCTCAGTGAGCTTTTGAGATTCTTTTTCCATATGACAAATTTGGCTTTTTAAGGCATTCTTCTCCTTATTGTCCTTTTGAGCCTCCTTCTCCATTTGAGTTAGTCTATTTTTTAAGGTGTTATTTTCCTCAGTCAGGCTGTTGACTCTAATTTCATACTTTTCTTGCATCCTTCTCATTTCTCTTCCCAATTTTTCCTCTACTTCTCTTATTTGGTTTTTGAAATCCTTCTTAAGGTCCTCTATGGCCTGTAACCCACTCATATTTTCATTTGGGGCTTTTGGTGCAGGATTTCTGAACTCACAGTCCTCTTCCTGTTCCATGCTTCGATCCTCTTTGCCCCCAAAATAGAAGTTTAATGTTGAATTTTTCTGTTTATTTTGTTTCTTTTGCCTAGGCATGTTGCCACTTAATTACTTGACTTTTGGGCTTTTTAGCACAGTAGGACTCTGCCACCAGAAAGGGGAGCGTCTGTCCCAAATGTTGGGGTCTTCTCAAATTCTGGAGGTATTAGTTGGGTGGCCTCTGTGAACCCTCCACATGCTCTGGCAAGCTGGGCACACACCCCAAGACCTCCATCCCAGACTGAAATCCAGATACAGGAAGGTTAAAGCAAGAGAGATTACCCCCCAGACTGATTGCTGGATTCCCCCTTCAGTTTTCAGGCCAGGAGCTGAAGCTGCCACTGAAGCTGCAAAATGGAGTCTGTTCTGTGTTTCCTCAGCCACTTCTAGCTTTCAGGCGAAGAAGCCTACATGTTCCCAAATACTGGTCCCAAAGTCCATAGGGCATTAACCTCTCACTTTGTCCTAGGCATATCTCTGTTGATAATTCTGGAATCGCCACAGCTGCTCGTGTTCTGCGGTCCCTCCAGCTGGCTGCTGGCCTGGCCACCCTGGGGCTAAAATCTCTGACTCACACGGGCCTGGGCTCAACTCCCAGACACTGCTTGCCACTCCCTGCAGGGCTGCCGGGCTCTCCTCAGCAGGAGGTTAGCTTCTCTGTGTCGTTCTGTGGGTGCTGGAGCTCCAGCAGTTGTTCAGAGTCCTCTTTTACATGATTTTGAAGTGGTGTGTGCTGGAGTGCTGTGGAAGTGCTGTTTCTACTCTGCCATCTTGGCTCTGCCCCAGTAAATGTCCTTTTTAAAATCTAATTAACTTTGTCTGAAAATCAACGGGAAACATAGGGTTTGGGGGTGGTTAGCAATAGTACTTGGATCCCTTTTCATTTATGGTTTCCTTCAGAACTGTGGAAAATAATTAACTACTATGAAGGATATCACATAACAATTTGAGTGGGGGTTGGGAAACTAATCCCAAACATAGTAAGTGATACAATAAGAACCCATCATTGGTAGCTTTCAAGGAGAGCTTAGTTAAATACTAGCTTGATGAAAGACTGAACACTCTTCCCTATACTATCTGCTTTTATTTCTAATTTCTTTATTTCTGATAATGATACCATCATCTTTTCATTACTCTGATTTACAATTTCAGAGTCTTCCACCAAGTCCTTACCCTCCTTCATCACTTACTTGTTTTTACTTCTGGCCCATTCTACCTTAACAATATCTCACCTTTCCTCTTATCTTTTGTACGCACTATAATTATTCCAAATGGGTCTTACAGGTTCTTACACTCAACATTCCATTTCCCATCTCCATGCTTTTGGATAGATTGTCTCTCATCCTTAAAATTTACTCTATTGTCATTTACACTTCAATAAATTCTTAGTTTGAATCTTTCAGAGTTCAGTTCAAGCTTTACTTAATACATGTCAATCTTCCTTATTTTGACCCCTCAAAATTTTTATGTACTTTTTATATATTTTTTCATATATGGGTATATGCATCATAGTTTCCCAAATAGGGCATGAACTCCTAGAGAAAATCAATAACTTCATTTTTCCCTTGTATTCCCAGACCATTCCATAGGACTAGGCAAATAGATCATGATACATATCTATTGACTGATTAATTCATTGATTTTTCTCAAGGATTTGTTGTATTACTTGCCATCTGTGGTCCTTCCCTCCATCTCTACATCTCTGAGAAACAAATGAATTCATAGGAGTTTAGGTAGCACAGAGGATGCAAATATCTAGTAATAATGATAATAATACTAGCTGACATATATATATCACTTTAGAATTTATAAAATGCCTAGGGGAAAAATGATTGACAAGATCAGTGTGACAACATTCTGTTTCATTTAATAAAATATTCCTTGACATAAAATTGTCTTTGAACAATTTCAATAATATTTACCTGATAGTACAATGATGACTTACTTATCCAGCATCATTTTGGGGAAACAAGACATTCCATATAAGTCAATTTCCAAGACAATTAAAGTACATTATTTTGTATCTTCTGTCATTTAAGACTATTTCAAATAGAGTACTATTTTAAATATTGTAAAATATTTACATATTTCAATGCCCTAATAGAATTCACAAATCACAATTTAAAAAGTGACAAGATCACTGCCAGAGACAGCTCCATATAGTCAACAAATAAATATATTAAAAATTCAATTTAGTTTAATTCAGCAAGCATGTTTTAAGAAGCTGTTATGGCCTAGTCACTTTACTCAGTGCTTGGATATAAAGATAAAAATAAGTGAATGAATGAATAAATAAAAATGCATTCTTCCTGGAGAATAATCATATATACATACAAGTAATCAGAAAGTAAATATAGGGTAATTTGAGACAAAGACAAATGAACACTTATAATTAAGGAAGTCAGAAAAGTTCTCATGGGAGAAATGGAATTTGAATTAAATATTAAATGGAAATAGTAATCCCAAGAGGTATGGCTGAGGAAAACAAACAAACAAAAATGATTATTCTAGATATAATGGAAAGGCAAAAAGTCACAGGACAACAATCGGTCAATCTGGCCAAATTGTAGAAGTAAGAGTTATGAACAGTCAGCATGGTAGCTGGATTGTGAAGGATATTAAATGCCAAATGCAAAAGCAATTAATCTGATCTCAGAAGGAAAGTGTGTTTTGGGGAGTTTCAAACTTCTCTGGTGTTTCTTCATTTAAAGAGGTGGGGAATCTACTGAAGTTGTTGAGGTTGAATTTCCTGGACTTTATGATGAATATCAAGAATAGATAAGAGGAGTGAGGCTGAAGCAAAAAGAGGAAGCTAAAAGATTAATCTTGGAGAAAAACAAAATACACACACACACACACACACACACACACACATATATACACACACACATATATATATATATATATATATATATTTAAAATTTTAGATGATAAAAGTCAAATAGTTCTTTCGTGAGGGTATAATCAAAGGTATAAATTTTATTGTTTGTCATTAAGGTGGTAGTAGAGGTAGGTAATTTCAACATAAGCAGGGCAGCCTTAGACTCTAAAATCTTTTGATTTGGCAAGAAGATGTTTTTGTTTAGAATGTCTTTCTAATCTGTTTTAGGGCCTATTATTCCTTATTAGTATATGTCAGAAGGAAGCACATTATGGGGTTAAGACTTTCAGAGGGGATGGAAAGACCTTTACTTACCATTAATATATGAAATGGAATATGGGAGGTGGGAATATGAGGTGGGGTTTAGTTCAACTGAATAGAATGCATTTTTGTAAACTGTAAATAGAAGACAAAATGGTATCTTTTTTATTTTAGTATTCTACCATTAGATATGCAGTTGAATAATTTTTTTTTTTTAGGATGTGACCATATTTTCTATAAAATTCATTGAAAGCAGCCTCAATGCAGCTCCAGGAAGCTGACAGGAAAATAGTGATGATGTATGCCTCATATTGTACCTAAATTATTTTAATTTTCTTTATCTTTACATTTTTTTTTTTAAAGCAATTGGGGTTAAGTAACTTGCTCAAGGTTACACGGCTAGTCATTTTGATTTATGCGTGGGTGCTCATTTTCTGAGGCCGGATCTGATCTCGGGTCATCCAAACTCCGAGGCCAGCACTCTTACTCACTGCGCCACCTAGCCGCCCCTTTAGGGCCATTGGGGTTAAGTAACTTGCCCAAGGTTACACGGCTAGGTTTTTGTTTGTGCGGATTAGGTGTCGGAGGCCGGCTCCGAACTCAGGTCCTTCTGATTCCAGGGCCGGCGCTCTATTCACTGCGCCACCTAGCCGCCCCTTTATCTTTACATTTTGAATGTTTTTTTGTGTAAAATATTTTGGAAATTAAAAGTATTTGCTAGGGTGACGCCTGTTAAGTGTCACCTATTAAGTTTGTTATTGATATTTAAAAAGAACAACAGCAACATATATTGCAAGTTACCATAAATGTGGGCCAGTATCAATAGATTTGAATATGAAAAATGCCACACTTTAATCCAGGAAATAGAAATTTTGAGGCACATACTTCATCGTTGCTGAAATACAGATTTCTTTTCCATTTGGTCCCTAAATCAATAAATTTAAGGGCTGTGGAGGACACTTGTTGGGAGAAAGTCTATAGCAGAATAAAAAAAAAGAAGTGGATAAAGAAATGGTTTGCAGGATTCTCCCAGTTTTATTTCTTCTACAAACTGATTTTGGAAAACTCAGGGCCTCTGAATTATGAGCCTCCACTTTTACATTTTTCAGCAATTTATTTTGTCTGATACAACAGGATCTGACTAGGAGCCAAACTTGTAAATCAAAGCATCATACCAAGAAGAAGAAAGTTTCTTACAAAAGAAATACAAAGAATCTCCAAGAAGTTTGCCCAATTTAATCCCAAAAATATTTACTAAGGACCTACAGCATGTGGAGCCCAGTACTGTCTCCTGTAGAAATTCAAAACTTAGATAAGATATGATTCTTGCCCTTGTGGATATTTCATTTTAGTATTCAACAATAATTGTTTTCTAGCATTGTAAAGTTTTCACAGGGCTCTCCTCACAGAAACACTATCAGGTGTAAATGCTAGGCGTATTTTTCCCATTTTAGCAAGATCTTCATATAATCTTTCCTTGACACCTCGTGATAGCATAGAGAAGACCACAGGATATTGAAGGCCATGAATCAAAATATAAAGTCTGGCAGGTTTTACCATTTTGGGCACGATCTTATGATTCTATGAAATTCAATGAAGAACTTGATATGATATTTCAAAAAATATTTTGATACTTGATGACTTCAGTGAAAGTTGGACATAATGGAAGAAAGTAAAAACAGACTTGAAAAAATGGTTCAGTAATAAGTGAAAGTTAAATAGCTTTTAGTGTATAAATAAGCCTAATACCAAAAAATAAATGCTTTCTTCAAAAAAAGAAGAAAAAGGGGTAGGGGTGGTGGACATGCATGATAATCACCAACCAATTTCCAAAAAAATAAATTTGAATGTATTTTTTAAACAAGGGGGAAAAATAACTCATTCCTGATGTAAAAGTAATTCTTTGTCATGTGTCTGTCAATATTCTTTCAGTCATTTTAACTCCTGTCCAAGTCTTTGTAACATTATTTGGGGTTATATTGGAGAAGATAATGGGTGCATTGATATTTCCTTCTCATGTTCATTTTATTGATGAGGAATTGAAGTAAACAAGGTTAAGTGACTTACCCAGGGTCACACAGTAAGCATCTGAATCCAGATTTTAATTTGGGTAGATGAGTCTTCTTGATTTCACACACAGCATGCTCTCCACTGTGCCAGATCACTGCCCTGTGGTAGCCTTCTGTAGACAGCTAGATCAAAAACTTATTTGGTTCAAATTCAAAATTAATATAAAACTAGAAGATACAATGATAAATTATACATATATGTTTATATGCATATATATGTGTGCATATATGTGTATATAAATTATACCTCTGTCCATATATATGTGTATATATACACACATACACAAATGTATGTCATGAATTAAAAATACTACCTCTATGATGTATTTTAAAAAGGTTTTGATGATTCTGAAATTCTGTGACAAGTATTTTCATGACCACCTTTCCAAATAGAATTTATGAGTAAAGAAGTCACTATCCCATACAAAAGTCATGGAAGAGAAGGTAACTAAGTTAACAGGCTGTACAAAGGTCTTTGAAACCAATCAGAGAGATTATTTCACCATATTATTAGCCAACAAGATCCAGTTTCAGAATGTCAATGTTTGTTTCGTGAGCTCTCTTTTTCATATCCTCATGATGCTCCTGGAAGTCATCTTCCAGGTATTGAAAGACTACATCAGCTGAAGAAAATGATGGAATCTCCATGTACCAGAAACCTATAAGGACTGTAGGTATAATAGGGAACAAATTGATGATCCTCATCCTTCACTGGTATCTGAGCAATGGGAGGTGAATTTGAGAAAGATGCAAAGTATGTTTGTATGGACACCGTACACTGAACTTGTCACAGTGCATAGGGAAAAAAAGAGCATATGATAGGCAAGCATAGAAATTATGCAATTTGCATTGCTGGAGGAAATACATACATTGATCAATTGATAAGAAATTATTAAGTGACATTTTGTGTGATGTACTGTGCTAATTGTTGGGGAATTGAGAAAAAATTATTCTATCACATTAAGTATATTTTATCATAGAAGACTGAAAATACATATCTAGCTATATGAAATATGTAATTAGAATTGTATATATTTTGGTAAAGATTAGCACCTGGAATCATCAGGAAGTCATGATGAGGGTGGGAGTAGGGGGGTGAAAAGACCTAGTTGTAGAAAAATATTTATATCAGCTTTTTTTGGGGTGGCTAAGAATCAGAAATCTAAAGGATACCTATGAGTTGGGGGATGGCTAAACAAGCTGTGGTATATGAGTATAATGAATAGTATTGTCCTATAAGAAATGACAAGCAGGATGATTTCCGAAAAACCTGGAAAGGCTTGCACAAATGGATGCAAAATAAAGTGAACAGAAGAAGGAGAACATTGCAGACAGTTACAGCAATATTATATGATGAATAACTGTGAATAACTTGGCTATTCTCAGCAATACAATGATCCAATGCAATCACAAAGAACTCATAATGAAGCATACTATCTACCTCCAGAGAAAGAGTTGATATTGTTCAAATAAAAAAAAAAAGTATGGTATTTTTCATTTTCATTTTTTTTGCTTGTCTAGTACAAAATGACTAATACGGAAATGTTTTACATGATAATCTATATCTGATTGCTTAGTTGCTCAGAAAGAGATGAGGGGAGAGATGGAGGGATATAATCTGGAGCTCAAAGCATTTTAAAAAGTTAAAAATTATAACATATAAATGGGGAAATTTATATATGCATGTATGATTATGGGCATTCATATACACTCATGCACATGTGTGTATATGTGTATATACATGCATGTGCATACATGCACGCACTTGTGTATGTATACATATACACAAGTATACATACAAAGAAACATCTAAACATATGCACATACATAATACATACACACATACATATATATATACACATCCAATAGAAATTGGATGGACCAGAGAGTTTTTGTAGTACTTCTTGTAGTACAAGACTGGAAAGGCAAGTTGGCATAAAGCTTTGAAGAAATTTGAATGTTATACAAAAAAGTCTTTGTTAAACACAAGGAATAGGAGTTATTTAGTAGGAGAGAGATCTTATAGATAAGAAGATGCAGTAGTTGACCAAACTATAGGTGGAGCCATGTCCTCAAGATTACAGATCCTAAGGATCACATAATTGAAATGATATGTTCTAGGTGAATGGGATAGTAAATATTAGATCAATATTTGAAACCAGATGTAGAGAAATGGAAGGATCTCAAGTCATAGGACATTAAATTGACTACTACTTCATTACTTCTTCTATGATATTAGAAAAAAAAAATAAAAGATTTCTCTGAGTCCCAGTCACATCAACTGTATAAAAGGGTCACCTAAACAACATATACATATGCATACATACACAATACATGCATACATGTATGTATATCTATACATATTCATGTATGTATATGCATATATATGTATTTATATAAATATCATGTTTGTTATACTTTAATTTTTAAAATGTTAATATTTGACATACTTTCTTTTTCCCCACTATCACAAATTCTATTGAATGAGAGGTTTCCCCCATGATTCTAAAAATTTCCCCTCAGTTACAAATTATTTTTACTTTATAGCAACCACTATCCTTCCTCAGACAGTTAACACACACACACGCACAAAAACTACCTGTGTGACATTGGGCAAGTCACTTAACTCCAATTGCCCTCCAAAAACGAAGCAAAAAAAAAAAACCCTACATTGCAAAAACATTGGGCAAGTTTATGTTTAAAAGTCTCCATTAGCTAAATTTCATCTCTGACCATGGTATGATAATTAATCCATCTTTTATGATGGCCCAGAAATCAAAATCTCATTGTTATTACTGTGCTATTCACTTCCTAAAGTTTCTTTCTCTTCTGAAGTTCTTTCCTTTGATTAACTACAGTAAGGAAAAATCATTTGTGCTCCCCAAAGCTTCCCCTTTTGCCCATGATTTGATAATACTCAATAATTCTTTTATTTGCAGATTACCAGCATGGCAAACCCCATTTATTCAGTGACAGATTAAGGCAAACATTCACAGAAAATCTAAGTCAAAATACAGGGTAACTCAGTCATTTAGCTATGTCCTCAATACAATCACAAAGTACTAAGGTCCAAGTACAATGTACTTGACAGTACATCCATTTAGTCAATCACAAATCTTCTCTCTATTCAACTGGAGATTAGTTTCCAATCATAAACAAAGTACATTCATTTAGTCAGTCACAAAGTATAAAAGTCAATTTTTTTCTACCCCTGGATCACAACCGAATTATAATGCCATCCATCATCACCAAGGACACTCTCCAAGGGGCAGTGGAGAGCACAAAGGCCATCTTCCCCTAAGCCACAGCAAGGTTAAGCTTTCATAACCACATTCAATACCCAAAGAGAGGTCTTTTCTTCATTTGACCCAGGGCAAGTTCTCATTAATCTCAGTTCCTTGGAAGAGAAAGCTTAACAAAGCCACAATGTACATTGCCAGCGTCCTCATCAATTCACTCTCTGCATGCAGAACAGTCACAGGACTCCTGAAAACATCGGCAAGACTCTCCTCCAGGATTTCTGTAAACATACAATAAGAAAGTCCTCCTTCAGGGCTTCTGAACCAACAACAAGGTTCCAGGACCTCTGCAATAACAGCACTGTCCTTTACCAGCAGACAAATCTGGCAAACGAACATCCAAACATATAGAAAAAATACTGGAACCAAAGTCATGCCTCCTCAGTTCTTAGCAACTCTAGGTGGCAGTTCTTAAAAGTCCTGGGCAGCTCCAACTGGCCCTCAGCAGCCCAGGTGACTTTGGCTGGCAGTTTTCTCTCTCTCAGCAACCCTGGACCCGGGCAATTCTCTCTCTCTCTCTCTCTCTCTCTCTCTCTCTCTCTCTCTCTCTCTCTCTCTCTCTCTCTCTCCCTCCATGATGCTGCTCCCAAAAGTTCTTCTGGCCTCTCTCTGCTTGGGCCTCTACATCCATGGCACTAGCTCCTCCCAGTTTAGCCCTTTCTCTTCATGTCAACAAGTCCATCCCATGAGTTGGATTCACAAGCTCTGGGTTTTAACAATTAACCTGAAAACAAAACCAATACAACGGGATCTTTAAATTCCATTACCATTAAACCTGGACACAACCAGAAGATGCCAAAGCCAAGACTTCACGTCAATACTCACTGATCCCAGGGTTGGCCTGCCCTTCCTATGTCCCATGGCCTCTGAAAGCAGCACAGAATGCTTGTGTGTACTGGGTCAGTACCCTGACTTCCTACCCTTGTTCCCTTCCCCTGACTTCCTGGGTCATAGAAAGTAGCTATAGTGCAGAAGCCTAACCATGAACCTGAGAAAAAACTCTTCCCAAGAGTCTCTGCCCATGTTGCCAAGGACCAGCAAGCAAATGGCCTTGCTTTTGGGCCAGAAGCTTCTGACCCAGCAAACACTTTTCTCAGGGTCATGGCTCTTTGTTGACTGACAGATTTTACTTTGTGTCTATACTCAAAGGGAAAGTAAAGGCTCAGGTGTGTCCCGATAAGGACTTTATACTTAAGTCCTTTGTCAAAGCCCCTTCCCCAGGCACCTATCCTCAAGGCATGTTGCTGATAATGAAATTTTATCCATTAGTAAAGGGCCAGTGGGGCAACACATGGAGTGGCTACCTCTGCAGAGCTCTGTCTTTCCCACATATGTCCTGGGCACTAAGGAATGGTCTCTTGCCAATATTTGCATCACCAGTATTTAGCACAGTGCCTGGCACATTGTAAGCACTTTATAAATGTTTATTGAATATTGATTGCCTCATATTTCATGGGATCAGGAGTCAAGAGAAGAGAGTGGTGAGAATGGTGGACCAGAAATCAGGACCAAGTGGATTTACCTCCCAACCAGGAGGCAGTTGCCCTGGGGATTGGTCCAGCCTCTATCTCCCCCACAACCAGTTCTATAACCAAAGACAAGGTAGCAGTGAGTTCCAAAGACATTTGTAGTTGATCTATTCAGCCATGCCTTTAAAGTGTGTTTGATTATCCAGATAAGTACCATTCTGACTTAGCTCCTTAAGGTAAAACTACCCTGGAACATGACCACAAAATGTCCAGCAAAGCCTGGGTGTCCCATGGTGCCCCTGCAGAATCTTTGTGAGTTCTGGGTCAGCCATGTGGGGTTGGATAATGCACATCCATTACAGGAAGGGGTATGGCACATTGCCTTCCCTTCAGGCAAAGGGTTTTATCAGCATCTGGACACGTTTCAACTAAAGTTCCCAATCAAGCACCACTGGCTGAGTTTCCTTTCCATGCTTCTCTTGCTTCTTGTATTTGAATGTCATCTCAACTCTATTGTTTTCATCAAGAATGCTTAAAAGTCCTCTATTTCATTGAATGACCATACTTTCCCCCTGAAACATTATACTTACTTTTTCTAGGTAGGTGATTCTTGGTTTTAATCCTAGGTCCTTTTCTATCCAGAATATGATTTTCCAAGTCCTTTTTATGCCTTAATGTAGTAGCTGCTAGATATTGTGTTATCCTGATTGTTTCCACAATATTCAAATTGTTTCTTCTTAGATGTTTGTCCCAAATAGCTGGGTTTTTCACAGCTGCTGGAGTTATTATTTGGGTGCCCTCTCTGAAACCTCCACAAGCTCTGGCACCTGGTCACACAAGCCAGGACCTCCACCCAAGACAGTGATCCAGATCTAAGCAGGTTAAAGCAAGAGTGATTACCCATCAGAATGGTTGTTTGGTCCCCCTACGACCTGAAGGCCAGGAACTCTGAAGCAGCCATGAGGTGGTGGCTGCATGGCTGCAGTACCTCCACTACTTCTCACCTTCTCACCCTAGGGGCAGATGCCAGACCACATTCTTAGTCTCCCTGTACCCACAAAGTCTTCACTGACTTTTTACTTTGTTTTTGGCATTTATGGGTTGATAATTCTGGAAATTGCCACAGCTGATGGTGATCCACTCTCCTGAAAGTCCCTCCAGCTGCTGTTGTTTGGGACCACCTTGGGGCTAAATCCACAGGCTCATGCTGGGCTGGCCTTGGCTCCCAGTGTGCCATGATATACACTTCCTGTCCCCCTGTCAGACTGATTCCAGTGGGAGACTTGTTTCTCTCTGTCACTTTGTGAGTTCTGTAGCTCTAAAGTTTGTTTAGAGAAAAATTTTATAGGTATTTGATGTGGTTATTGGAGGGGCTCATGGAGTTTTTCTGTTTCTACACCACCATCTTGGATCTCTCCACAAACCGAGTCTCAATAATTCTTTATAGATTGTTGCAATAGTATTAATTTATCCTCACCCAAAATGAAAAGAAGAAAGCACTAGTTATCAAATAAGATATATCTTAAAAGAGTCACTATTAAGTACCTGACCCATTTCCAGGGCACAAAACAGGTTTGTTTCTTTGTTTTTTTTTTCTCCTATGAGGTCATTTTGAGACCACTTATCTTAAACAACATTGATAGATTTAGACAGTTTTGAATTTCCTGAGAAGCATGTTTGATCTATATAAACACTTTCTAACAGTATTCTTCCTAAGCAGGTACAAGGCATAGAATCACCATGTATTATAAATACCATGTATATAGTGACAATACCTTATTTATCTTTGTATATATTTATCTCTAAACACAATAAGCTGTACATAGAAGGTGTTTGATAAGGTTAGTTGAATAGAATTAAATTGGATTATAAGACGTGAGAAGTGGAAAAGACATCAGAAAATAGCTACTACAAAAAAAAATTTCTCTAGAAGATGAAAATGAGGAGATGAGATGCAGCTTGGGCAAAGAAACACAGTTGTTTTAAACTGACTACATTATTTCTCCAAATATCAAGGGTGTAGCAGTAATTTTCATGTAAAATAATTTGCTTTCAAAACCTGTGAAATGAGGCTTTATAAAGCAAGTGCAAAAACTCAGGGAGAGGGACTGATTTGTCATCTTTGCCTTATAAAATAATAGCATACCAAAATAGGTACTACCTAAAGGAACATCTAATCCAACTGGTACCAGAAGCAAGAATTTCTTCAACATCCCAGAGAGTCATCCATCAAGTCTTTATTTAATGAGAATTAGTGGGTCAGTGAATATATTTCCTGGCTAGGAGTTAGGAAACCTGAGCTCAAATTCTTCCCCACTCCTGATAGGAATGACCCTGGACATTTCATTTTACCACTTGCAAATAAACATGTATGCATATTCATAGGACTATATTCATATATGTATGTGCATGTATATATATATGAATACATATGTGTGTATATGTGTATTGTGGATATGTGGATATCTATGTATGTATATGTGTATGTATACATATGTGTATATATACATACATGTATATATTCGTGTGTGTGTGCATTTGTAATCGGGGAGGACCAATGGAGTTCCATCCTCAGAGTATGAATAGTATATTCTGACCATTTCTATACCCAAAAGAAGATGCTGGGGCATCCATTTATGGAATATCAGAGTGACATGTCACGGATAGCTCTACTCACCAGTTTGGGTCTTGAACAGACATTCTGCCAATGGTTCAAGTTGACTACCTACATAGTGAAGAAATGGGCTTAGCCAGTATTGAGATGTATTGAAAAGTCAAAGTGACATTCATGTACTTCACTTATCCTCCCCCCAACACCCCACCTAGTTATTTTAAAAGATGTAACCAAGGAATGTTAAGTGTGTGAATGGAGAGATGCTTCAGACCATTATTTCTTTACCCACCTGTGCAACCACCATGTTTCCTGCAACATCGTGGGACATGCTGTTGCTTCTAACTCCATTAATTCTATTTTTTTCTCTCAATTAAAAAATATTTAAACTTTTGAGTTCCAAAGTCTATCCCTCCCTCCATCCCACCTTCTGCTACCTCCTCACTGAGATAATGAGCAATCAGGTACAGCTTATACATGTGCAATTACATGATACATATCCATATTTATCATTTTGTACAAGAGAACATAAATAGAAAAAATGAAAGAGTGAAAAAAGTGTATTCAATTGATATCACTTCTTTTTCTGAAGGTATATAGTATGTTTCATCATTAGTCCTTTGGGATTGTCTTGGATCATTTTATTGCTGAGAATAAATATCTAAGTCATTCATGGTTCTTAATTGAACAATATTACTATTACTATGTACAATACTCTCCTGGTTCTGTCCACTCTATTATGTACCTATTCATGTAAGTCTTTTTAGGTTTTTCTGAAATAATCCTGCTTGTCATTTCTTATAGCACAGTAATATTCCATTACAATAATATACCACAGGTTGTTTAACCTTTCCCCTATTGGTGAGCATTCCTTTGAATTCTAATTCATATCTACTACACAAAAAGAACTGTTATAAACAATTTTTGTACAATTAGGTTATTTTCCTTTTTTCCTATGTCTTTTACATACGTATCTAGTAGTGGTATTACAGGATCAGAAGGCATGCACACTTTTATAGCCCTTTGGACATAGTTCCAAATTCCTCCCTAGAATGGTCAGATCAGTTCACAACTCCACCAACAGCACATTAGTATCTCAGTTTTCCTACATTCCCTCCATCATTCAACATTTTCTTTTTTCTATCATGTTAGTCATTATGGTCGGTGTAAGGTGGTATCTCAGAGTTGTTTTAATTTGCATTTCTCTGATCAATATTGATTTAAAGGATTTTTTCATATGATTATAGATAGTTTTGATTTCTCTATCTGAAAACCACCTATTAATATTCTTTGACTATTTATGAATTGGGGAGTGACTTGTATTTTTTGTTTCATAAATTTGACTCAGTTCCTTTTATATTTGATGAAAGAGTCCATTATTAGAGATACTTGTTGAGAAATATTTTTCCCAGTTTTTTGCTTTCCTAGTAATTTTGGTTACATTTTTTTGTTTGTGAAAAATATTAATTTCATATAATCAAAATGATCTATTTTATGTTTTGTAGTGCTTTGTATATCTTCTTTGGTCCTAAATTATTCTTTTATCCATAAATCTGACAGATAAACTTGTTTATGATATAAATCATACACCCATTTTGAGCTTATCTTGTTGTAAACTGTGAGATCTTAATCTATATCTAGTTTTTGTCATAGTTTCCCAGTTTTCCCAGAAGTTTTTGACAAATAATGAATTTTTGTTCCAACAGCTTGGATCTTTGGGTTTATCATATACTAGATTACTATGATCATTTTTTTAATGTAATTTATACCTAATCTATTCCATTGATTCACCACTCTATGACTTAGTACTAGATTGTTTTGATAATTTCTGCTTTATAATACAGTTGGAGATTTGTTAAGGCTAGACAACCTTCTTCATTGTTGTTGTTGTTTTTTCCATTGGTTCCCTTCCTATCCTTCAGCATTTGTTCTCCCATGTGAATTGTTTCTTTTAGCTCTATAAAATAATTTTTGGATAGTTTGCTTGGTGTGGCACTGAAAATAAATGGATTAATTTTGGTAGAATTGTCACTTTTATTATATTGGCTTGACCTACCCATGAGAAATTGATATTTTGGGTTTTTTTTCCAAATTATTTAGATCTGGCTTTATTTGTGCAAAGTTATATAGTTCTGTTCATATAGTTCCTGGGTTTGTCTTGGCAGGTAAAATCACAAGTATTTTATTTTGTCTACTGCCATGAGCTGTTCAGTGTCCCACACTAAGCCTGATCAGAGATGTGAATAAGAAATGATTAGACCATGTGGTAGTTCAAGGAAGAACCATGAACTCCATTTATTGATTCTTAGGACAAGTTTTTTTTTTTTTAATAGAGAAATGAGACAAAAAGTCTTAAGTATTCTTATCATTACCTTAGTCTGTTATATCCTGGAAGTAGCACATAATAGATAATTTGATAAGGATTTGTTATCTAGGAGACTAAAGTCTTAGTGTAAAAACTTTTGATCTATTCTTCAGGTATCTCCTAATGCAGTCACAGTCATAAATGGATACAATTGAGAGCAGACTTCAAAGCTAAAGCCTCAATCATCAAAAGACACCATGTTTAGAGCTGACCACCCAAAAATACCTGAGTGCTGAATTAAATATTTTGACTCTCAAAAGTCTACAGGTATTTTAAATGGAATTTCTTTTTCTATCTCTTCCTGTTGGACTTTGTTGGCAATTTATAGAAGTGCTGATGATTTATGTGGGTTTATTTTGTATCCTGCAACTTTGCTAAGTTTGTTAATAATTTCAAGTAATTTTTACTTGATAATCTAGGACTTTCTAAGTATAAGATAATATCTTCTGTAAAGAATGATAGCTTTGTTTTCTCCTTGCCTATTGTAATTACTTTATTTTTCTTCCCTTATTGCTATAGCTAACATTTCTTGTACAATATTAATTGATAGAGATGATAATGGGCATCCTTGCTTCATCCCACTTGTATTGGGAAGGCTTCTACATCATTCCCAATACAGATGATGCTTACTGATGGTTTTACACAAATATTACTTATGATTTTAAGGTAAAATCCATTTATTCCTTTGTTCACTAGTATTTTTTTAATAGGAATGGGTGTTGTGTCTTGTCAAGTTACTCCTGCATCTATTTGAGATAACCATATGATTTCTGCTGGTTTTGTTACTGATATTGTCAATTATGTCAATAATTTTTCTAATATTGAACCAGTCCTGATTCCTGGTATAAATCCAACCTGGTTATAATTTATGATCCCTAGGATATAATGATATAATCTCTTTGATAATATTTTATTTAAAATTTACATAAATATTAATTAGGGAAATGGGTCTATAATTTTTTTCACTGTTTTGGCTCTTCCTATTTTCACATCAGCACTGTATTTCTTTCAAGATTCTTTCCCTTCCTCCCTCATCACCCACCCTTACTGGAAAGATAAGCAATTTAATATAGTTTGGACATATGTAGCTATGCAAAACATTTCCACAGTGGATATATTGTGAAAGACTGATTATATTTCCTTCTGTTCTATCCTGACCCCCAACTTGTTCTATTCTCTAACAGGAATTTGTTTGAACTCTTTTTCACCTATTGTTTTTCCAAATAGTTTATGTAGTATTGGGATTAATTTTTCTTTAAGTCTTTGGTAGAATTTGCTTGTGAATCCATCTGGTCCTGGGAATTTTTTCTTAGGGAATTCATTAATGGTTCATTAATATTTTTTCCTAAGATTGGGCTGTTCAAATATTTTCTTTATTCTCCTGTTAATCTGTATACCTAATATTTTTGTAGCTCTTCATCCACTAAATTTAGATTGTCAAATGTATTGGCATATAATTGGGTAAATAATTCCTAAAAATTGTCTTAATTTCCTCTTCATTTGGTGGCCCCCTTTCATTTTTAATACTAGTAATTTAGTTTTCTTCTTTCCTTTTTAAAATTGCATTAGCCAATAGTTTATCTATTTTATTGGGTTTTTTTTATTTTTCCAATAAAATCAGCACTTAATTTTATTTATTATGTCAATGATTTTCTTACTTTGAATATTATTAATCTCTCCTTTGATTTTCTGAATTTCCAATTTAGTGTTTAATTAGGGATTTTTAATTTGTTCCTTCTCTAGATTTTTTGGGGGGGTAGTTGAATGCCCAGTGCATTGATCTGCTTTTTTCTCTATTTTATTGATGTTAACAATTAGACATATAAATTGTCCCCTAAGTACTGCTTTGCTCCATTCCATAAATCTTGGTATATTTCTCATTGTTGTCATTTTCTTTAATGAAATTTCGATTGATTCTATTGTTTATTGGATCCACTTTTTTTAGGATTAGATTATTTAATTTCCAATTAATATTTAAGCTCTCCTTCCATTATTGATTATTGAATATCATTTATATGGCGTTATTATCTGAAAAGAATGAAATTATTATTTACTTTTTTGCATTTAGTTGTAAAGTTTTTAGTTCTAATGCATGGTCAATTTTTGTGTAGTTGCCATGTACTGCTGGAAAAAACAAAAAGGTATATTCCCTTCTATTCCCACTTAATTTTCTCCAGAGATACACCATATCTAAGTTTTCCAGAATTTTGCTCACCTCCTTAAGTTTTTTCTTCTTTCTTTTTTTTTTTTGGTTAAATTTATCTAATTCTGAGAGGTAAAAGTTGAAGTCCCCTACTAGTATAGTTTTATTATCTATTTCCTCTTGAAACTCATTCAACTTCTTAAAAAATTAATATGCTACACCATTTGGAGCATATTTGTTTAATATCATTAAGACTTTATTGTCTAAAGTACACTTGAGCAAGATATAGTTTCATTCTTTATCTGTTTTAATTAGATCTATTTTTGCTTTGTCTGAGATCATGATTGCTGCCCCGCATTCTTTGCTTAAGCTGAAACATAATAGATTTCCCTCTACCCTCTTACCTTTAGCCAATGTGTATCTTTCTGCTTCAAATATATTTCTTTTAAAAAACATATTTTAAGATTCTTTAAAACTTTGTTTATTTTTAGTTTATGTCATTCATTTCCACAAGATTTTGAGTTAAAAATTTTCTTCCTGTCTTTCTGCTACTCAACACCCCAACAGCTATCTCACTCTATACCCCCTCCCCTAATCTCCTCTCTCCTATATCCTTCCCCATCCCCCCTCCAGTTTTCCGGTAGGGCAAGATGAATTTCTATACCCCGTTGTCTATATATTTTATTTCCTAGTTGCATGTAAATAATAATGATAATAATAATATAATAATAGTTATTATTATTATATTAATATTTTTAAAACTTTGAACTCAAGATTCTTTCTCTTCTCCCCAATCACCCAACCTTACTGGGAAGATAAGCAATTCAATATAGGTTGTACATACGGAGCTATGTCAAACATTTCCACATTGGATATATTGTGAAAGACTGACTATATTTCCTTCCATCTAATTGTGACCCCCCCACACTTGTTCTATTTTCTACTTTGACCCTGTCCCTTTTCAAAAGTGTGTGCTTCCAACTTAACTCCCACACAACCTGCTCTCCCTTCCATCATACCCCCCTCATTCCTTCTCCCCATCCTACTGTAGTGTGAGATACCCTATTTAGTGTGTATATCATCCCCTCCCTAAGCCAAATTCAATGAGAGAAAGCTTGATTCATTCCCTTTTACCTTCCTGTTCTTCCCCTCCATTGTAACAGTTTTCCCTTGCCTCTTTTATAGGAGATAATTTACCCCATTCTGTCTCTCCCCATCTCCTCTCATCATATAACTCACTTCTCAATTTCACCTTTCAAGTGTCATCCCTTCCTACTTAAATTGTTCCTATGCCCTCTGTCTATGTATTCCTGTACACATATATATGCAAACTCACATATGTATTTATACATCCATGTACCCTCCTATATAGACATATATATGTATGTGTACGTATACACACACATACATAAATATATTAGCTTCAACTATTCTCATACTGAGAAAAGTTTCAAAAGTTACAATTATCATTTTTCCATGTAGGAATTTGAAGAGTTCAACTTTGATAAGTTTTTATGATTTTTTCCCTCTTTATTTTCTCATTCTTCTCCTGCTTCTTGTATCTGAATGTCAAATTTCTATTCAGCTTTGTTTTTTTTTCACCAAGAATGCTTGAAAATTCTCTACTTCATTGAATGACTATATTTTCCCCCTGAAACATGATATTCAGTTTGCTGGGTAGGTGATTCTTGGTTTTAATCTCAGCTCCTTTGATCTCCAGAGTATCATTTCCCAAGCCCTTTAAACCCTCAATGTAGAAGTTGCCAGATCCTATGTTATCTTTATTGCATTTCCACAATATTCAAATTGCTTTTTCTTTGATGATTGTAATATTTATTCCTTGATCTGGGGATTCCAGAACCTGGCTATAATATTCTTGGGAGTTTCCATTTTGGGATCTTTAACAAGAGGTGATCAGTAGATTCTTTCAACCTCTATTTTGTCCTCTGATGCTAAAACATTGGGCCAATTTTCCTTGAGAATTTCTTGAAGGATGATTTCTAGTTTTTTGTTTTGTTTTTTTAATTATATCTTTCAGGGAGTCCAATAATTTTTAAATTGTCTCTCCTGGAACTATTTTCCAGGACATTGTTTTTTCCAATGAGATATTTCACATTGCCTTCTGGTTTTTTTCTCATTTGTTCGGATCTGTTTAATAGTCTTTTGATTTCTCATAAAGTCACTAGTTTCCATTTGCTCCAATCTAATTCTGAAGGAATGATTCTTTTCAGTGATCTTTTGAGACTGTTTTTCCATCTGCAAATTAGACTTTTTAAGTCATTATTCTCGTCATTGCCTTTTTGAGCCTCTTTTGCCATTTGAGTGTCTATTTTTAAGGTGTTATTTTCTTAGTCAGGTTTTTGACTCTCTTTTCATGATTTTCTTGCATGATTCTCATTTCTCTTCCCAGTTTTTCCTGCACTTCTCTTATTTGGTTTTCAAAATCCTTCTTAAGCTCCTCTATGGCCTGTAACCAATGTATATTTTTCTTAGAAGCTTTTGATGCAGGAGTTCTGACTTTGTTGTCTTCCTCCTGTTCCATGCTTTGATATTTTTTCGTCCCCAAAAAGGAGTCCAAATTTGGATTGCTTTGCTTGCTTTGCTTCCTTTGCTTGCTCATGTCCCCACGCAATTACTTGGCTTTTGAGCATTTTGCCACAATAAAACTCTGCTTCCAGAGAAGAGAGCTTTGTCCCAAATAGCTGTGGTTTTCACAGATGCTGGACATATTAGTTGGCTGCCCTAAGAGTTTCCACTGGCTCTGGCACACTGGTCACACACTCCAGGACCTCCACCCTAGACAGCAATCCAGATCCAAGCAGGTTAAAGCAAGAGAGATTACACCTCAGTCTGATTGCTTGGTCCCCCTACAATCTGCAGGCCAGGACCTTTGAAGTAGCCATGTGATGGTGGCCACTGCATCTCAACCACTTCTCCCCCAGGGGCAGAGGAGAAACCAAAATCCCAGACCACCAGTTCCCCAGGTCCACTGACCTCTCACTTTGTCTTTGGCATTTATGAGTTGATAATTCTGGGAACTTCCACAGCTACTGGTGTTCCACTCTTGCAGAGTCCCTCCAGCTAGGGCTGGTCGCGGCCACCCTGAGGCTAAAAATTTGGACTCATGAATAGTTTACCTCTGCTCCCAGGGTACTGAGATGGAACCATCCTGACAACCTGCTGGGCTGTCTTCAGCAGAAGGTTTGTTTTCTCTGTCACCTTGTGGGTTCTGTACCCCTAAAGTTTGTTTAGAATCATTTTTATAGGTATTTGAGATGGTTATGGAGGGGGCATGCTGAGTGTTCCTGCTTCTACACCACTGTCTTGGCTCCACCCAAGATTATTTTTTTAATCTATTCTGCTATCCACTTCCATTTTATGGGTGAGTTCATCCCATTCCCATTTATGTTTGTGGTAACTAACTTTGTATTTCCCTACATGTCATTTTACACTGGTTCATCTCCCACCCTCAACCCTTACCATTTCCCTCCACACAAGTGTTTTAATTCTGATCACTTCCTTCCCCAGTGTACTCTTCCTTGTATCAGTCGCTTGCCCCCTTCTCTTATCCCATATCTTTTTATTTCCATATAGGAAAAGATTAATTTCTACAGCTAACTGAGCTCCCTCCATGAGCCAATTCTGATGGGAGTATGGTTTAAATTTTTCGCACTGGCCCTCCCTTCCATTGTAATAGCTTTCATGCCATGACAATTTACTCCATTACTAACATGCTCCCTCTTTATTCTTTTCTTTTTAAAATTTATTTATTTATTTGACTTTTTAATGATTTTTCAAATTGTATTTTTTTTTCTTTTTCAAATGCTTTATTAAATTCTGATTTACATCATTCATTTCCACCAAATTTTGGCCTGTGACCTGTAGGGAGATCCAGCGATCAGTATTGGAGGTTAATCGATCTTGCTTTAACCTGCTTGGATCTGGATTGCAATCTGGGGGGGAGGTATGGGGTGGGTATCCAACTTGCCAGAATTGGAAGTTGCGAAGACCCCAATGTTCAGGATGGAAGCTCCCTTGTCTGGTGGCAGAGTCCTACTGTGGTAACAAGCCCAAAAGTCAAGTAATTAAGTGGCAACATGCCTAGGCAAAGGAAACAAAATAAACAGAAGAATGCAACATTAGACTCCTAGTTTGGGGGCAAAGAGGATCGAAGCAGGAAACAGGAGGAGGACTGTCAGTTCAGAAAGCCTGCTTCAAAAGCCCCAAAGGAAAATATGAGTGGGTTACAGGTCATAGAGGAGCTTAAGAAACAAATAAGAGAAGTGGAGGAAAAATTGGGAAGAGAAATGAGAAGGATGCAAGAAAATTATGAAATAAGAGTCAACAGCTTGACTGAAGAAAATAACACCTTAAAAATAGAATAACTCAAATGGCAATGGAGGCCCAAAAGGGCAATGAGGAGAAGAATGCCTTAAAAAGCCAAATTTGCCATATGGAAAAAGAATCTCAAAAGCTCACTGAGGAGATTCATTCCTTCTGAGTTAGACTGGAGTAAATGGAAGCTAATGATTTTAGCTTTATGAGAAATCAAGATGCTGTTAAACAGATCCAAACAAATGAAAGAATAGAAAGTATTGTGAAATATCTCATGGGAAAAACCACTGACCTGGAAAATAGATCCAGGAGAGATAATTTAAAAATTATTGGACTACCTGAAAGCCATGATCAAAGAAAGAACCTAGAAATCATCCTTCAAGAAATTCTCAAGGAAAATTGCTGTGATGTTTTAGACCCAGAGGGCAAAATAGAGGTTGAAAGAATCCACAGATCACCTTCTGAAAAAGATCCCAAAAAGAAAACTCCCAGGAATATTATAGCCAGGTTCCAGAATTCCCAGATCAAGGAGAAAATACTAGAAGCAGCCAGGAAGAAACAATTTAAATATTGTGGAAACACAATCAGAATAGCACAGGACCTGGCAACTTCTACACTGAGGGATTGAAGGGAATGGAATATGATATTCCAGATGGCAAAAGAGCTGGGATTGAAGCCAAGGGTCAGCTACCCAGCAAAAGTGAGTATTTTGTTTCAGGAGAAAATATGATCATTCAGTGGAATAGAGGACTTTCAAGCGTTCTTGAGGAAAAAAACAGAGCTGAATAGAAAATTTGACATTCGGGCACAAGAAGCAAGAGATGCCTGAGAAGG
>WOXC01006152.1:195000-201108 GCA_011680675.1 Gymnobelideus leadbeateri
TGCTTTACCATCCTCACAAAAAGATGTTGTTCTTTGCATTTGCCAGACTTCTTAAACTATATAGCATTGTTTGCATTATAATACTATAGTTATTTTAATTAATGTTCTCCTAGTTATACATACTGTTCTTTGCCTCATTTTATATAAGACTTTGAATAATCTTTAGTTTGCCATTCTTGAATAACATAAAAAGTGGTGCCATAAATATATTGGTTCTTATGGATCCTTTCCCTTTGTGTTTGATATATTTGGGTATATATAACTTAGTAATGTTGCTGAGGCAAAGGGTATTCACAGTTTCTTTATTTTTTGAATGTAATGTGGAAATGACACAGGTAAAGAGCTCCTCATGTGGCATCACCTGAAGGACATCAGCATGAAGGGCAAAGCAAACTAGATAAGGCAGACACTTGAGAGAAGGAGAACAATTAGAGTATTAAATATTTAAAACTTTAAGATTAGGGATCATCTGGTTCACCCCACTCCTTTTATGGATAGAGAAACTGGGGCCTATAAAGATAAAATAACTCAATCAAGGTAACACAATAGGTAAATGGCAAATGCAGATTTCACATACAAGTCCTTTGACATTTTCAGCTTTCATTCCACTTTACCATACTGTCTATATAATGATACAGGGCTATTATGGCATGCTACACACACACACACACACACACACACACACACACATACACACACATACGTGTGTGTGTTTGTGTATATACATATATATGTATATATATACATATATACAAATACATTACATATAAATCCATGGTATCTGTTCTATAAATTCAACATAAATATGGCATAATGTCAATTAGTCAACCAATAAACATTTATTAAGTACTTACTATGTGCTAGACACTGTTTGAAGCACTGGAGATACAAAGAAGCAAAAAGTGTACCCATACTCATTTTATCAAGCAAGTTCCCTCAAAATTACTATGTGAGGTTAATATTATCCCACACCTTTCCCATGGTACTGCCAATGCCTTTAGGGCACAGAGAATTAAATGGCTTGCATAAAGTTGTGCAGCCACTGATTAGAACCTCCAAAATCTGAACTAGTATGTCTAATCCTACATTTAAAATTTTATCATCCCCCATTCATACCCCATAGTCTGAACCCATATTTAGTCACTAACTATGAGACTAGATGCAGAATTGGACTGAGCCCAAAACCTTTCACCATTTTTTATCCTACATGGCACAGCCCATGGTTTTCCAGATGCATCTTTATGACTAATGATGGGGAACAGAGGATATAGTGCTTATAACTCAAGAAACTGCATAATGTGTCAGTGTTAATGAGAAAATGTATTTTTTTAAGTTTAAAGGCATTCATCATCAGAGATACTCAAGTGCTGCAACCAAATCAAGCTTTTTCGCTTCTGTTTAATCCTAAATGCAACTTTCTCATCTCCAAACCAAAGGCTTCAAAAGGCATCTCTGACATCGCTTAACACTTAATAACATTTTGATGAGTTAAGTGTAAATGAATCAGGGATGTGCTGATTGAATTTCCCATTGAAGTGCATAGGGGTTTTAAAACATGAAGCTACCAAGTACTTGGTAAAATGTATTCTGGATTTCATTTAACACAGAATGCTTGGAAATTAGCCTGACCTCTTATTTTTATTTATTGAAATTTATAGCAGCCATAGCCTCTGCCATCTGGCCTCCAGGCACCCAGATCTAATTTTAAAAGAATGTAAAATTAGAACTTTTAAAATCTCATTTTAAATGTCTTAAATAATTTAACTGAAGCAACATCCAAATAAGCAATGCTTATATTGGCAAAGCTGAAATGATCATGACCTAGTATTCAGTGTCTCTGGGTTGAGCCAGACCAGAAATGGAAAGGATTACCAATGATTGGAACATGCTAAAAAAAATAACTCTATGCACTGAAACTGAATAGAGACAACTGGATCCAAGAACAATTTTAACACTCACGAAGGTTGTCACAAATCCTGGCGCAATTAGGTATTCAGATTTTTAACAAGAAATTGAGATGGATCCAGTGGGCTATATAAATGGTCAGTCTACAGAAATATCATCAATGAGAAGTTAACCTATGCCATAGGTGATTTGCATAAAAATGTGCTTCTTCTCATCATTTCAGATATATTATGTATTCTCATAGGTATGCTTGATTAGTTTGTTTTCTGAATTTTACTTTTTTCATTTGTTTTAAATACTATAAAAGATGGTTTGCTGAGTAATAAAAGTAGGTAGAATGTATTCAAAAATATAAGTGATATAGAGACAAAAGAATAATAACATTCTCTTTATATGCATATATTTATGTATGTGTGCATAGATAGATAGATAGATAACAAAATAGTTCTTCCTCATGAAGGCCCTCCATTATTTCATATCGTCTCTTTCCTTGTATTTTTTTTTCTGTGATAGTTTGGTCTTCCAGATCACTTTCTTGCTAATTCTGCCTCTCATTGTTCAAGATAATCAAACATTCAAGGGGCCTCAGCAGCGTTCTATTCTCACCTCTGAACCAAAGCACAACCTTCTATTCCAGTTATCAGAGAAGAGCATTGGAGTAATGAAGTACTCATAAAAACTATTTTTGCATCAAAAATAAAGTAATAAACAATATAAGTTTCCACCAGGTGACCCTAAGGATATATATGTATATGTGTATGTTTGTGTTTGTGTGTATACATATACATATACACACATATACATATACATACATTTACATATACATATACGTACACACACACATATATATATACACAAGCTTCCCACAACCACCTGTAATCTGGTGAGTTTACTAAAATAAACCTTGGACACACATGCCCAGAAAACACTCTTTGAAAAATGAGATCTTGGGCATCTAGGTGGTGCAGTGAATAGAGCACCAGCTCTGGAGTCAGAAGGACCTGAGTTCGGATCTGGCCTCAGACACTTAACGCACACACAAACAAAAACCTAGCTGTGTGACCTTGGGCAAGTTACTTAACCCCAGTAGCCCTCCAAAAAGAAAAAAAATGAATCTAGATTTAGCCAAAGGATAAAGTAGTGTCCCAAGGGAAGCTTAAGTGTTTTAATCCAATTTTTTATGTGACCAATATGAATAACATCCAGTAGAACCTAATAGAGTGTGATCACTCCAAGACAGATAGGGTAATGATGAGTTGATCTCCAAAACTTCTCTTGAAATTGGAGTGATGGAATTAATCTAGTCATACTTTCTAGAACCATCAGGCTACAACACTTTCCACATTGAGAACCAGTAGTAGGACTTTGTTTTGGAATTGACAATGCCTGAGAACTTAGTTAACTTATTGAAATGGAGGGCGTGATGGTGATGAAGAACAAGGTATGCCCATCATGTATTCACCAGATTGTGTCCCTACACACTCATCTCCCTTGTTTTCAGGATTATCCACGGGGTCTGAGGTGCAAGTTTTCAACAATTGAAGAATCTGAGACTCCAATTATTTTCCTGAAATAACCCTATTTTGAAACTAGAACCCAGGGGCGTAGGACAGATGCCTCATTTAGTGATAGTATTGATGACACATATTTCAGAGTTGTTCCTGATCTTTTTGGATAACAGCTATTGGCAAAGAAAAAGAAAAGGAAATTTACTCAATGACAGAACTTGCCACCAAGAAATTACCTACTTCTGAATACATATTCCCAAATAACTAATTAATAATTCTTACTCCAGCAAATATGATAAGCTTTAAGGTCACCTGACATTTTGGATGATAAGAAGGTTCTTCCACAGTTTGAGCCAGTATCTTCCTCTTTGTAACTTTTCCACAAACCTCCAAGTATCATAGCTTTACGTTTTGGAGCTTAACAGAAAAATCCTATGGTTTGCTTCAATGAAGTTGCTTTAGGGGTTTGAAGATACTGATCATATGAGCCCTAAAAAACATGAATGGGGTAAAGCTGAACCAGTATGGCAGTTCAGTGGATGTTGTGGATAGAGAGCAGTCATTTCTAGTAATCACCATAAAGGGGGAAAATGAAGAAAAAAGATCTGGGTTTTAAGGAAAGAGAATGTTACACAGTTAAGTTAATTCTGGTTCTCCCTGCATCCTGATATTGTTTAATATCCACAATCTTAGATCCTTGCTTCTTCTATTTGTCTCAAGGACTTCAAATTATAAATACTTATCATTCACTGGTACCAGTACAACTGAATTTTTCTCAACTTATCATTTTCCCCTAACTCAGGGCCAGTCTCTTTTGCCCTAGTTGACTTCCTTTCCCTTACCTGGGCATTCATCCATTCACTTGAACATGGTGGCCCAGACTCATATACTACACAATAATCAAATCCTTCTTAAGGCTGCCTTCTTCAGGCTAAACATTTCTAGAGTTTCTTTAACTGTTAATGATATAGAACATGGTTTATGACTTCCCTGGTGGAACCATCTTGTTCCTCTCTCCTGAGCTTGGATTGACTCCACTTTCTGGGTATTATCTGCCAACTCAGAATCTGTAATGGATAGTGATTCCTCGCACTTTCTCTAGTATCTGACATCTTGTTCTCTCTATTTACAAGTTTTGTTCAAAATCATTAGTAAAACATCCATGTGGATTTCTTCTTGACCCTTATGAGAATCACCATGTCTGACTTCAAACAATCAACAAGTTAATTTTATTCTGATTTGACTGACCTTCTTCCCCTACCACACAGTTACCGAACATACATCATGTTGATCTGGTGTCCTTGTTGCCTAGATTTAATTCTGTTTTCCTGGTCTCTCTCTCCAGAGCAGAATGATGAGAAGAGTGACTAATATTTTGGATGACTATTTTAACAGTCGATATAATCCTGGATATGGAGTCATGAAGACCTGAGTTCAGATCTTTCTCAGAAACATTCATTGTGAACTTGGTCAGGATACTTAAACATCTGGTCTCAGTTTCCTCATATGTAAAATAGATGTAATAATGACACTGACCTCACAAGACTTTTGTGAGGATCAAATGAAATAACATAAACAAACCTTAAAGTACTATATGACTGTTTGCCCCTACTTCTACTGCTCTAATAAATACTACTACTCTATTACTACTATTCTAGTACTACTATCACTGCTGACTTATTCCTTGTCAGATAACACCTTCCAAAATCTTTTTTCTATGTAGTCTATAAAGCTGATCTCTAAACATACTTTTTTTCCCTCCCCTTCTCTTGAAACCCTCATATCTGGAAACTTTGTTGGTAGAAACCGGTATGTGCCTAGCTAATTGGTATCTACTTGCCCAGGGCATTAAAGAAATGAATCATATTTTGCTAAGTGAGGATCTGCATCATCTTACAAATACCTGACTGTATCTGTATCTTCAGGCAATCTTGTTGAACTGAACTTACCTATGGCAATGGACACTAAATGCAAAGGACTGGCAACATTACATAATTTAGAAGTCAAGGTCAGAAAATGCCTTTCATATGATTGTCAGGATTCTTCCCTCTTCTCACAATGGATTAAAGATTATCTCACACAAAAGCCCATTATCCCATATGGATATATATACATACACACACACACACACACAAACACACACACACACAAACATATTGGACATCTAGTTTAAATATTTTTCTCAATTTACTGTGACTCCTATATCTCCTTGACTTCTCTTCCTGTCCCCCTGCCCATTTATTTTCTGGATGTCTGAAATAGAAATCTACCCATGGTATGTGGTAAAAATATACATGTAGTAACGATCTATTGGGTTTAGTGTCATTGACCCATTCTATGTTTCTTAAGAGCGTGACCCTCACAAAATAACAATTACTACTACTAAAATAGGAAGAAGATGTCTCTCTACTCCTATCCCAATCCAAAATCCAAAGGCCAAAGTCTCTATCTGTTCCTGTGTCCATGGAGACAGGGAAGTTGAGCTGTGGAGGAGGAAGACAGAAGTAGCTGCCAATGTAATAATTAAAGTAAAGCCTCTCTACTAATTTGAGACTGTTAAAAGTTTAAAACTTTTTTTTTAAGTTGAGAAATTGGGGTGGCTAGATGAAGCAGTGAATAGAGCACCGGCCCTGGAGTCAGTAGGACCTGAGTTCAAATTAGGCCTCAGACACATAACACAAAATTCAAAGCGTGA